>RJWJ010003678.1:0-83707 GCA_004363605.1 Indri indri | reverse complement strand
TAAAATATTTTTTTAAATGTTTCAGGATAAAGTTTTCTGTATTGAACTTGTAGGTTTTAAGTTTGTGATTAATCCAAAAATTTGTAAGTATTAAAATAAATTTCTGTGAAAAGAGGATCAAAGTTGTCGTTTATTCTTATCGAGTTATGCTATTGGCTAAGTTTAACACTATTCTAAGGAGCCTAATGATTTTTTTTTTCATAAAAGTTTTAAGTAGCCCTGAACTGTCTGGCATATTTCTGATAATGGCCCCCCTGGTAGTAAAGAGGAGAAAAAACATCCTGCATTGAAGGCAAATGGAAAGAGAGGGAGTTTGATTTTCTCTGCTTCAAGTAATTGCTATGGCCAGGAATAAAATATTGGCTTCCTCTTTTTCAAACCCAGTCTTGAAAGTATTAATATTTTATAACATAAAATTGTGTGCAGGTAATTGAACAGTTCTGGTCCTGTACTCCTTGTCTTAGAATGAATGAGTCGAAGTGCTCTCCAGCTCTGTGACAGTACGTGGTAGCGTCAGCCTTGATCATGGGTAGACTTGCTGTAATCTAGTATATCGTCAACGTAAAGAAAACCCCTCTCCAGCAAAATGTCTCCTCTGTAACCTGAAATTTCCAGCATTAGATTCATTCCATTAGCTTGAGGTAACATTTCTCAAAGTGTCCTTTTAGATTAGTAATAGGTCTTTCCTTTTTTCTTTTTTTTTTAAGGATTTTGTTGTCAAATACATTAGAAACCTCTGGGCTAAACAAAGTTAAGCTGATTTCTTTACCCAGACTTTTCAAAAGCTTTAAATGCCCGGATGCTTTGTGACTCTATAAGGGAAACATACAATTCGTTGTTTTTCAAATTTAGTTGTCCAGGACAACTTTTTCAAGGAGCCTTACAGAAGTAGTATTTTATGGAAAACATTTTGGGAAAAATTGGGTAAAGACAGAGTGCATTATTAGAGAAGAATATAAGTGAAACATTATCACATGTAAAATATTAACTCAGTGTGTTCTATCAGCAAGGATCAGCATCTTGAAAGAATAACCTATGGGCCAGTATGCTTTGATGGGAGTACTTCTCACAAAAGCTCAGGCATGAGTTATTGCAGTGGTAGGGAAGACTTAGTAAAACTGGGTTAAGAGTTTGAGCTGTCAACTAGTATAAATGTCATATAGAGGAAAAAATCATAGATTGGGAACCACATTGACCTGGGTTATAATCTAGGTTCTTCTGACTTTTCACTGTGTATTGGTTAACTCAATAACCACTCTGAGCCTCAGTTTCCTCATCACCAAAATGGAAATAAAACAATAATGATAATAACAATAGCTGTAGCAAACACTTATGTAGCATTTATAGCCAGGTACTGTTCCAGTCACTTAATATATATTAAGTCATTTAATCCTCACACACACACAAATATGAGGTTTTCTTATGTCCATGTAAAATTATGACCATATACGATTGTTGTAACAATAAGATCAAATATATAATATGTCTGAGGCAGTGCTGGGCACAGACTAAACACTTATTAAATGCTGAGCCACCGCCGCCTCCTCTTCACCATCTGGGTCCTGGGTACCAAGGATGTAGGCAGTATACAGCTAAAACAGAAGGGAATTTAGTAGGCTATAAGAAAAAAATGGAGGAGCAATAGTGATAAATTTTCAAAGCTTAATTTAACAGCCTTCCCTGGAGCTAATTATGGTCATAACTTCCCACTCTTTCTTACTTTTACATCCTTATAATCTTAGTTTCCCTCCTATACCATGATGTCACTTTCAGCAAACAAATGCTTATTTGTTTAATCAAAAGATCTGTTTTCTATCAAGTGCTTGCTATGCGTCAGGCACTATTCTACATACCGGTATTGAACTAGTGTACAAAGGAAATAAAGAATCCCTGCTTCCAAGGAGCATACACGCATTCCTCATAGATACTGCAGGTTCAGTTCCAGACCACCGCAATAAAGAGAATATTGCAATAGAGCCAGTCACATGAATTTTTTGGTTTCCCAGTGCATGTAAAAGTTATGTTTACATTATACTGTAGTCTATTAAGTGTGCAATTTCATTGTGTCTGTACAAAGTATACATTAATACCTTAATTTAAAAATACTATATTGCTAAAAAATTCTAACAATCACCTGAGCCTTTAGTGAGTTGCAGTCTTTTGCTGGTGGAGGATCTTGCCTGATGTCGATGGCTGCTGACTGATCAGGGTGTTGGTTGCTGAAGGTTGGGGTTTCTGTGGCAGTTTCCTAAAGAAGACAACAGTGAAATTTAACCCATTGATTGACTATTCCTTTCACTGAAGATTTCTCTGTAGCATGCAATGCTAATTGATAACATTTTACCCACAGTCAGGCGTCTTTCAAAATTGGAGTCAGTCCTCCCAAACCCTGCTGCTGCTTTATCAACTAAATTTACATAATATTCTAAATCCTTGGTTGTCATTTTAACAATGTTCACAGAATCTTCACCAGGAATAGATTCCATCTCAAGAAACCACTTTCTTTGTTCATCCATAAGAAGCAATTCCTCATCCATTCAAGCTTTATCATGAGATTATAGCAGTCATATCTTTAGGCTCCACTTCTAATTCTAGTTCTCTTGCTATTTCTACCACATCTGTGGCTACATCCTCCATGGAAGCCTCGAACCTCTCAAAGTCATCATGAGGGTTGGAATCAACTTCTTCCAGTCTCCTATTAATGTTGATATTTTGACTTCCTCCCATGAATCACGATTGTTCTTAATGGCATCTAGAATGGCGAATCTTTTCCAGAGGTTTTTAATTTACTTTGCCCAGATCCATCAGAGACATGACTGTCTAAGGCAGCTATATGTAGCTTTATTAAATGTATTTCTTAAATAAAAAACTCGAAAGTTAAAAACAACTCCTTGATCTACGGGCTGCAAAATGGATGTTGTATTAACAGGCATGAAAACATTAATCTCCTTGTACATCTCCATCAGAGCTCTTGGATGACTGGGTGCATTGTCAATAAACAGTAATATTTTGAAAGGAATCTTTTTTTATGATAAGTAGGTCTTAATAGTAGGCTTAAAAAATTCAGTAAACCATGCTGTAAACACATGGGCTGTAATCCAGGCTTTCTTGTTCGATTTATAGATGATGAGTCAATTTAGCATAATTCTTAAGGGCCCTAGAATTTTTGGAATGGTGAATAAGCATTTCAACTTAATGTCACCAGCTGTATAGCCCCTAACAAGAAAGACAGTTGGCCTATCTTTCGAAGTTTTGAAGCCAGGCATTGAATTTTCCTTCTTAACTATGAAAGTCCTAGGTGGTATCTTCTTTCAATATAAGGCTGTTTCATCTACATTGAAAATCTGTTGTTTAATCCAGGCACTTTCATTGATTATCTTAACTAGATCATCTGGATAACTTGCTGCAGCTTCTCCATTAGCATTTGCTGCTTTAACTTACACTTTTATGTTATGGAAACAGCTTTTTTCCTTAAACCTTGTGAAATAACCTCTGCTAGCTTCAAACTTTTCTTCTGAAGCTTCCTGACCTATCTCAGCTTTCACAGAATTGAAAAGAATCAGGGACCTTGCTCTGCATTAAGGGAGTGTGTTGTGGCTTGCCTGATATTCTATCCAAACCTCTCAAACTTTCTTCATAGCAGCAATATGGCTGTTTTGCTTTCTTACCATTTGTATGTTCACTGGAGTAGCACTTAATTTTCTTTAAGAATGTTTCCTTTGCATTCGCAACTTGGCTGTTTGGCACAAGAGTCTTAGCTTTCAGCCTATCTCAGCTTTCAACTGCCTTCCTTACTAAGCTTAATCATTTCTAGCCTTTGATTTAAAGTGAGAGATGTGCAACTCTTCCTTTCACTTGAACACGTAGAGGCCATTGTAGAATTACTAATTAGTCTAATTTCAATATTGTTGTGTCTCAGGAAATAGGGAGACCTGAGGAGATGGAGAGAGATGAGAGAACTGCCAGTTGGTAGAGCAGTCAAAAGACATAGAACATTCATCAATTAAGTTCACCATGTTATATGAGTGTAGTACCCCAAACAATTACAATAGTTACGTCAAAGATTACTGGTCACAGATCATCCTGTCAGATGTAATAATAATGAAAAAGTTTGAAATACCGGAACAATCACCAAAATATGACATAGATACATGAAGTGAGCACGTGCTGTTGGAAAAATGGCGCTAACAGACTTGCTCAACGTATGGTTGCCACAAACCTTCCGTTTGTAAAAATTGCAATGTCCGCAAAGCGCAATAAAGGTAAGTACAATAAAATGAGGTATGCCTGTAGCTTCTTATAAGGGAAGATGGACAATAAACAATATGAGTAATATATATTGATATGTCAGATAATCATAAGTACTATGGAGAAAAGTAAACAGGAGAGGCAGATAGGAGTGTATAAATGAGGACTGGGTTGATTTTTATATACTTTCATTCTTTTCTATAATTTTAATAGATCAAATCTATACAGCAAAAGAATATGGAAGAGATGGGGAGAAAGGGAAAGAATTAAGGTACAAACAAATTATGGAACCAATTGTATATGTCTTAGCATTATCTATGGGATACACTGTTAACACTATCATTCTTTACATGTTTATCTTCAGTTTTAGAAAAAGAATTCTCTAGCAACTAAACTATTAGTTAAACTAGATGAATACAGTCAATACAAATGTCTACTAACATATTTCTTGTAATAATTTAATATATACAAACATCTACAAAACACAATTTTAAAAAGATTCCATTTTACCAAATGTAGTCATGATAAAAAGATTGGATATTTCAAGCCAAATCATTCTTAATTTCCATCTCTTTTCTTCTCTCTCTCCTTTTTCACTCTTTTTGAAATTTTGTCAATTTTTCAGTTTCCAGATAAGCCCAAAATTTAAAAATGAAGCACACAGGCAATTAACTGCCCCATCAATAGTAACAGTTATAAAAGCCAGTGTGGCAGTTTAAATTTGATAGTGCTTCATTGCTCATGCCTTCTTTCTCTAAGAATCATAAAATCTCAAAACCTCTTTAGAATGCAAGTCTAGCCACAGATGGAGGGAGTTTTCATTCCACTTGGGAACTGAGAAGGTGAAGCCATTCCAAAATGGGAGAGAACGTAGCCAGTCCAATGTGCGCCATTTAATTCAATGGCTCCCTTGTGAGGCACTTCGATCGCTGCTGCACTGCTGACAGCAGAAATGCTGCTTAGCACAGCAACAGATTAGCCATTTGTGAGGCATTACGTTAGCAAATCACTGAGACCATGGAAAAAGTGGAGAAGTCAGTGGAATCAGGTTGTCTAGGTGACTCTGAATCAAGCCTTCAGGGTACCAGTTTTAAAAAATTGTGCACAGGGGCATAAGGCAGGATGGTATTGCAGGTATCGAGGAAAGTTTATTTACTTGGAGTGTACCTGAATAAGAAGGCAGTATTTCCCATCTTGCTAATGAAGAATGGGAAATACATGTAGACAGGACTTGATGTTATATACCAAGGAATCCTCACGGTTTTTAATCCTAGAACCCACATGTGGCATCCGTGGAACTGTGGTTGAATCGGAGGTCCCAAAAAGATCCAGAAAGACTGAGTCCTGTTGATAAACTCTATTTAGTCTCTAAAAATACATTTCATATTTGTAGATAATTGTTCAGGAGTGTCAATAATAATAGTACCTTATTAAGTGCATGTTCTGTGTAAATACTTGATATCTAATATTCGTTTCATTGGATATTTCCTTACTCTCTGGAAACCCTGAAGAACATATTGATACCATATTTTAACCTTTAATGATTGAAAAGCCAGTGTCCCCAGTAAACAAATAAAAGCTATTATAAATATTTATTTTTATCTACAGAAATGAAACAATTACGGTAAAAATGAAAGAAAAATAATATGAATGAGATTTCTATACCTCTCAATTTAGTGATAATTCCATATATGATTATTTTCCATTTACTATCCCTAGATAACTGGAAATGTTCTAGGATCATTCTTCCTGGTAGTTTGATTGAAATGCTTAAAAATTTGTTTTGCTTTGTTGTAGATCATCAAATTAAGATGTATTTTATTTCCATTGCCTGGCTTGCCATACAAATATTCAGTGGTTTTCAGATTTTATGATTTGGATTTGTTAATCTTGCCCTTGGATTTCACTGTGTTTTTCCTTGAGGCACAGTCCCAAAGGACAAACTGTTAACCTCTTACATATACTTCTAGCTCCCTCTTTTCTAACAGATGTAGGATTGTGTAACATCTGTGTTTATTTCCTTTAAGTTTTTAATAACCTTTCTCTTCTAGCTAAGCTATCCTTTTACTTCTCTTTTCTATACCCAACACATCGCCTCTTTTTATAATTGTCCCCAACAGTAATGACTCACATTTATTGAAACTAGAATTTTTTATGGTTGCTCAAAAAGCACAGAAGCAAAGTCACATACATTAAAATTTAGCATAGGAACTCAGATTAGGGGAGGCACTTCAGTGTTTCTGCTTCTTGAACAGTTTAATAAAGTAGCATTGTAATGGAGACCAAAATTAAAGAAAACCAGGCTCCCCTAGGGATACCATATAGGATTTGCAGCTTTGTGAGATTGATCCTATTGTTACTCTGATCTGATTATGTTTAGACGTTATAACTCGGGAATGTTTAGGAAAAAGTTTATGCTCTGTGCTGTTGGGGTTCCATTATACTCTCTGACACCTTTCATTAAAAAAACTTTATTTTCCTTCATGAATAAAAACAAGTGGATGCAATGGTAGGTTGTTGCAGTTTCACTTAATGACATCTGAATGGTTAAGGTCTTAAAGATTTTAGAAAAACCCCATTCTTTTAACTACTGAAGAGAATCCCGCAGAGTAAGATGAAATGTCCTTCCATATTAGAAGGATACCACAACTATAGAATACAATGTTTGGTTCTCTGTCGAATGCCCAAATCATAATAAACAGTAATAGAATAATAAACTCTTGTTTTTATTTTTAAAACAGTATCTTTTCTCCACTGCTTAAAATACTGTTTTCAAATCTACCACAGGAAAAGAGAAAGGGTGGACCATCCTTTCTTAGGAGGTAGTATGACACATTTAGCAGTATTTCCAGCAGTATTTTTTCCTTTGCTGACATAATTGTAGTACTGGAATTAGATGAATATTACACTTTTTTATCATTTAATGTTGTTTTGGTGGATCACCTGGTTTGGATCTGTCTAGCCTTTATTGCGATTAGAGGTGAAGGTGAACAAAGGAATTCTATCTATGATCCCATAGCAGAAAAATAGTCTGGCTTAAATATTACTCCAGGAGGTGTGATAGCACGCTACAGTGTGTAGAGAATAATCTTAATCTTAAGAAAGGCTCACACCCACGGCTCTGAAGAGATGGGGCTACCAGTGTCTATAGCTTTCATCAGTATACCTGGCCTCTCCCATTCTAGGCTCTGCACTCCAGGTTAGAGGTGTGGATCTTGCAAGCCTCATTCTCCACAGTGTTAGGATATGCATTATTTTGAGAAGGACCCATTTTATCATGGTTCAGAAAAGATCTTTTTCTCTCTCTGGAACTTCACTAAAAATACTATAGAGGAGTAGCAGTGACAATACAGATAAAATAAGACAGGCAATGAATTGACAATTGTACATGGGAGTTTACTATTTGCTTGACTTTGTGTATGTTTGAAACATTGCCTAATAAAAAATTAAAACGAAAGGATATATACTACTCAGTTTAAGAAGGAATGAAATAATGTCTTGTGAAGCAACTTGGATGGAATTGGAGGCCATTATCCTAAGTGAAGTAACTCAGGAACAGAAAAATAAATATTGCATGTTCTCACTTGTGAGAGTTAAGATAAGGTTATGCAAGGACAGACAGAGTGGTATAATGGACACTGGATACTTAAAGGGGCGAAGATGAAAGGGGGTAAAGGGTGAAAAATTACCTATTGGGTACAATGTACGCTAATCAGGTGATGGGTGCACTAAAAGCCCAGACTTCACCACTATGCAATACATACATGTAACAGAATTCAACTTGTATGCCCTAAATATGTTGAAATTTTTTTAAAAAAGAATATACAAACAACTGGGGTGCCAAAAATGATAAAGGTCCTTTGTTAACATATGGCATCCAATAAAGTATATACCATATAATTCTGTGATTTTAAACCTAAGAGATTCATAGAATGTTTATTAGAATCACCTGGGGTATTTTTGACAAATACATTTCTGGTTTCCCATACTTGGAGATTCTGATTCAGTAGATCTGAGGAGGAAAACAGTTTCCCAGTGGTTCTGACGTGGTGACGAGTTTGGGGTCCACTGCCATTGTTAGCTGGCTGGATTAGGTCATAAAAATAACTTCAGCAAAAACAGATTTGGTGAAGATAGAAATGGTAAAATTGGTGAAATCTACCAATTTGGTGAACTTGGCAATGTTTCTTAAGCTAGAACTACGGCACTTTTTCAGTTTGTAACCTGTGATGTTGGTTTGCTTGGAATGAGATCTAGCAAGAATTCATAGAATATTAAAGCTGGTATTTTACTAAGACATCTCCTGTCCTATCCATTTTATGATAAAGACATCGAGGCTCAGAAAGAACATGGTACAAAAACTCAACATCTAAGTTTGGCAGATGTTCCCTGGAAACCTGTAAGGAGCCAGCATTGTGTTTGGATAGTCACTAGGGACACGGAAATTGCTAAAACCTGTAGTTCCTGACCTGGAGAAACTTAGCCATGCTTTCTGACGTTCATTTCATTTTTCTTTCCATAATTCCATCATGCCTCTCTTCTCATCTTCCCTCTACCTTTAAATGGTAAGCCTACTTAACTACAAACAGAACATTTAAGTTTTAAAATAATTCCCAATATTTAGGCTCTCTCCTTATAACCAAAAAAAAAAAAAAAAAAATTGATGCTAATCCTAGAAATATCATATGTTTACCACTAAGGAAGGATAGTTTTCTCCATGTTAAGAATGGCTCCAACACACTTTTAGAGAGTTCCAGTGTTCTCCCAGCATCAGCATCTGAAGGAGAAAGATGTCTTGGAGCAGTAGGAGAAAGATGGGATACCCAAGTTATTAACCCTTGCTTGACATTAACTGGCCTCTAGAGGATGAACTAGGCATTTGAGACCAAGTTTAGAGAAACTTGACAGAGAGGAACTTCACTTTCTTAGGATGCATAGGGCCTTATAGACAAGACAAGAGGCACTCAAAGAATGTTAAATTTCAGTCGCTTTTTATTTTTTAACTTAAGCTTAGCTTTAGGAAATAACTCTTCCCCATATAACTTTTTCATTTCCTCTAATTCCCATAACTACGCTGTGGAGAGGGGGCTTGTGAGATCTGCAAAATCTGCTTATGTTTTTTGTGGTTATAGAGGCCTAGTATCCAGAGGGAATGGAGTAAACACTGTGGGTAAGCAGAATCACATTAGAAATTTGTACCCATTGCTTATTAGCTAGGGACTCAGTAGGCAGGTACCTTACAAACATGTACAACTATCATATACAACCATAAAAATAAAAAATTAAATGTACAAATAAAAAAATGAATACAGAATGGTTTGCTATGCCTATGTTTCTGCATATAGTCTTTCCCTTTGTTCATTTTTTAGGTGCCTCAGTGGTTCTCAAATTTAATATGTAAAGGAATTACCATGCAAAGTTGTATATGTAGACTATATATGCTGACTTTAAGGCAGATTTAAAGGATTTTCTTAATTTTAATTCTGTAACATTTGACTACAGGTGACGCCAAAGCTCATCCCCGTGTAAGATGTGAATGCTGTAATAAAATGCTTGTCCCACTGTGACTGAGCGATCGGACGTGATGCAGTGGAGAAGGGAGAATGAATGACTAAAAACAGATTTCATTCAAGAGGAAAAGAATCATTATTTACCAGTTTCTAAATATCCTCCAAAATAAGAAGAGGCCAAAGACATATTAACTTAGCATATAAACAGATGTTATATGCCAACATTCTTTATTCTCAAAGGACATGGCAGTTGTTCTTTTTTCCTAAGTTAAGATAGTACCAACCGTCCAAATGTAGGGTGATTTCCTGGAGCTTTGACAGAAAGAAAACGAATGGGCTGAGCTTCTTATTTGACATCTTTTGGGTTTAGTTTCAAATGTCCTGGGCCAAGTATAGACAACCCCCAGACAGACTCCTACTCTAGACAGAGTTCCTCAGATATTGCTTTGTTTTTTAAACCCATACATACATTATAGTTCAAATATACTGTGGTCCCTTTAGAGAAAATGCATTAGTTCTATTCATAAAAACATTAAAAGAAGAGTGGTTTCATACTAGGAATCAAAGGAAATACTTTATGTATAAAAAGCTAAAATGAAATTATTAAAAGGACAATAGACAAATTGTATAAAATGACAACTAGCATTTAAAGAAGATTTATTTCAAGTTTTGGCATATGAAAATACTAATAAACCCCCAAAAGTTTAGGCATTAAACTAGACACTGTGTGGCTAGCAAACGACTTTTATGAATTTAAATAGAGAGTATATCATCAGTAAAATTTAGAAGAATTATTAAAATGAGAACACAAAATGGAATGCATTGTGAGCTTATTCTGTTATTGCCATCTCCTCAAAATTGATAATTATTAATTTTGTCCTACTGGAAACATACCCTACCCCACTTTGCTCAATCTTCTGTCATTGTGAAGCTTCAGTGAATCTGGCAACAGAATTGACGTCAGGAGTCTGGAGAAGTCCAGAGCTGTTGTAACAGGTCAGTTTCAGTTTTTAAATAAGCAATCTAATTTCTTTCATACTATGCAAGCAGAGCTAGAAAGTGCAATGTCTGCAGGAGCCAAGGTCTGAGTGAGAAACACTTGAGAATGGATTCCAGCTATGACTGTTACTGAATAGCTGGATCACTTCAGGCATTCAGTTTCGTGTGACCCAGTTCTCCTTATGAAGTAGTATAAATATTACCTCCTTCACTACCTCATAAAGTTCTTGAGAAAATGAAATGTGATACTGGATGTGAAAAGGGAAGTATAAGGCAAATACAGAATGAGATCTTGGACTCAGCTCACTGCTTTTGTCTATTTGATATTTCCATCCTAAACATTTTTTCTCACATTTTTTAAAAAGTCAAAGTCCTTTCGGATGTGTCTTTATTGCTAATATGCAGGTCAGGGAATGGGCAGGAATCAGTGTGATGTTAAGGAAAGGTCAGGACAAAAGGACCTCATGGTGAACAGTTGGCCAGATGAAAAAGTTCAATGCAAATCTTTTATTTTTAAAATAGTTTTTCTCCAGATTTACTTTTAGACAGATTACTGCATAGATCTCTAGGACACTGGGAGAACCCCAAGTGTTACAGATCATTTATTCAGGTTGTAAGTATACTCTACAGATTCTTGTGATGTTATAATGTTTCTAGAATAATCCAACAAACTTTTGAGTTAGTATTTATCAGGGAGAGAGCAAAGGAATGATATACTTGGATTTTTTGGCATAAATACATGATATACTAATGGCTTAAACTTGGTCAGATGCCAAAGATGTGCAACTACGTTCTTGCTATTAAATATTTCATTACTTGCTAATAGCTTTTTGCATAGGAATAGGAAATCTCTAGTGTTATGAGGTAATGTAATAATAGTTCCTTTTGTTGATGTTATAAAGGATGAAATATTGTTTTTATAAATAACTTGTTGACTTTTAAATTTTGTTCATGAATCTGATTTAAAATATCTCAATATGATAACTACAATAGTCCATGGATTTCTGTGATAGAAAAAGTTCCTCTGCTATTGCATTATGGTCCTGTGGAATTTTCCGAAACATAGAAATTCACTCTTGTTGGTATTTTGTCCAGTAACCTTCTCTCTAGAAAATTCCTTCCTCTCCCTGTTCAGGGATTTGCACAGTCTGGAGGATTGCCTATTCTAATAAAGTGTTCTTTTCTTGAAGCTTGTAAAACAATGTTATCATTTTGTTTATAGTTTATAATAATCCAGTATCTTAGTTGTATCATATTTGCTCCTCTGAGACTAAGTTACTGTAGTGTGCAAAAAAAAAAAAAATATTGACATGTACCAGTCATGTCATTTATTGTATTGGGTCTCCTCTTAATAATCTTTTAAAATTGCCAATCACAAATATGACTGAATGACTCCATGATGTACTAGTTGTGTGGCCTTGGGAAATTTCAAGAACACTTGTGATTCTGTTCCATCACTGGTAAAAAAGGGAATAACAGTAGTACCTAGAAGATTTGCTATGAAGATTCAAGAAGAGTTCTTCATATTTTAAGTGCTGAAAATAGTGCCTGCATACAGTCAGTGCCTAGCAAAAACTACTGTCGTTATCATTATTATCAACTGTGAAAATAGATAATTGTCCTGGTACTGTTGTAAAAAATACGGATGATGAAGCTATATGTGTATTTACTCAAATACTTAAACTGGCAAGTATTGTAAAAAGTGAATCCTTGTATTTAGCTTGTCTACTTATCATAAAAGTAAGACACAAAATATGGTTAAATCAAACTCTTCACTTGAATCTTTACATTATTTGAAATCTGTGTAATTCTTGCAAGATACATAGATAATTGAACCAGAAAGAACATTTAAAAATTAATAGCATTACAAATATTATGAATAATACCAAAGAATCATTTATGTTGTGCTTCCTTTATTGAGATTTAGTTGGCTGTTTTAACAGACATTTTTGGTTGGCTCCTGACAACCTTCTCCCTGCCTCTCTTCCTCGTTAATAGATTTCTAATTCTATTACTGCATCTGCTTTCCCCCCAGTGCCTCAGGGTTAGATTCTGACAGATGTGTCTAGTTTGGTGCAGTGTCCTATTCCCCTTGCCATAGTTGGTTTAAGCAAGGGCATGTTACAACTTTAACTAAACAAACATGAGAGAAAGTTTGCTGAAGGGATTCTGATAAAGGTTTTATTTCTTCTACAATGGAAAATGTCCCCTTTTCTGCTTCTGGACCCTATTGGAAGGAAATGATGGTGGGAACTTTTGCAGACATCTTGTGATCACTACGTCACAAGCTTCAAGACAAAATTGATAGATGAAGATGGTAAAGCAGAGAGACGAAGCAAAGTTGGGTCCTTGAAAATGGTGCTAAGGCATTGAGTTAACCAATCTTGGAAATTTCTGCGTGTTATATTCTTTTGTAAGATAATAAATTCCTCATTGGGTATAATTCAATTAAGTCATGGTTTTCTGATAAAGCAAAAACAGATATCCTAACTGATATTACTCATTGTATGTTTTTATTTTCTTATAATATCCCACTGAGAATTATGCAAATAGAAAAAATAAGTAATTTATAACTATGCAAGATTCTGTAGATACTTAAATTTTTGTAAAGAATATTTTTTGAAAATGTAGCAGCATTTTACATCTTTCTCAAAAAGAAATAGAGCCATTTCTTATAGCAATACTTTGATAATATTTTTTAACTTTTTTTGATAATATTTTTTAACTTTTAAAATTTAAGAATGGCATATATAAAGTAAACTGTACAGATCTTAGCTGACATTCAGTAAGGTTTTATACAGAGAACACACCTGTGTAAAGCACCATCCAGATCACGATATAGAACCCGACTAGCTTCTCAGAAATACTCCTTGTATTTCTTGCAGTCAACACCTTCCCCTCAAAGGTAAGCACTTTCCTAACACCAGAGATAAATGTTCCTCTTTTTGAATGTTATATGTTTGAGTAATGTCATATGCACCCTTTTGTGTCTGGTTTCTTTTGCTTAACAATTTGAAATATGAGATTCATTTATATTATGTATAGCAATAGTAATTTATTTTCATTTCTATATAGTATTCTTTTGTTTGAATAGTCCACAATTTATCCATTCGATTATGATGGATATTTGGATTTTTGGCTACTATGAATGATGTAGCTATGAACATTCTCATACACATCTTTTGGGTGTATATCTATTTATACATTTCTGTTGAGTAAAGGCTTAGGTGTGGGATCGGTGAGTCATAGGGTAGCCAAATATTACTTTTTAGTAGATATTGTCAGTTTTTTAAAGTGATTGTATTGATATAAACTTCTACCAGCCATATATGAATGTAACATTTGTTTCACATGCTTGTCAACATATGGTTTTGTCAGTTTTAATTTTAGGCTGTCTGATATGTAGTGCTATCTCATTTTAGTTTCAGTTTTCATTTCTCTGATAATTAATAAAGCTGAGCCCCCTTTTATAAATTTACTGGCCATTTGGGCATCCTCTTTGTTGAAGTAAGTTCACTTTTAAGTCTTTTGACTATTTTTCCCCAAAATGTGTTTTCTTTTTGTTATTGATTTATAGTAGTAATTCAGTACATATTCTGGATATAAGTTCTTTATCAAATGTAGGTATTGAAATATCTTCTCCCCTATATAGCTTGCTTTTTCACTCTGTTAATGATATCTTTGTAGGAAAAAAAAGGTTTTCATTTCAATTGAATCCAATTTATTAGCCTTTTCCTTATGATTACAGTTTTTGTGTCGTGACTAAAGAATCTTTGCCTACTCTAGGATCATAAATATGTTCTTCTGTGTTATCTTTAGAAGATTTATTATTTCTTTTATCCATCTGGATTTGATTTTTGTTTAGGTGTGAAATAGGGGTAAAAGTAGATTTATTTCTACATATATACACCCCCATGTTTTGACAAGGTAGCTTCCCATAAGTCTGACTATTTGCATACATATATCTGACCTCTACTTTGTTTCATTTGTTTACTTTGTCCTTCTACCAGTACATCACAGTTGTAATAAAATGTTCTGTAAATTCTCCAGCTTTGTTCTTTCTTTAAAGTTGTTTTTATTATTCTTTAAACTTTGCATGTCTATATAAATTTTAAAATAAGTTTGTTAATTTACAATAAAAAATAACCCTGCTGGGATTTTGATTGGTTTGCATTTAATCTATAGAATAATATGGAAAGAATTGACATCTTTACAATATAAAGTCTATTAAGCCATTCACATTTATTTCAGTTTTCTTTATTTTCTCCCAATGATGTGCTATGGATTTTCTATTAGCGGTCTTTCACATATTTTGTTAGATTTATTTGTAAGTTTTTAATGTTTGATGCTATTGTATTTTTAAAATTTTATTTTGTAGCTGTTAGTATACAAAAATAAAATTGATTATTAATTCTAATAGTTTGCGATTCTTATAGCGTTTCTATGTGCACACTTTTGTCATCTCTGAATAATAACATGTTTATTCCTTCCTTTCAAATTTCCACACCTTCCCCCCCAATTTGTTTTTCCTCCTAATTGCACTGGTTAGGAGTTCTAGTACAATATTGAATAGAAGTGTTGATACAGAGATAATAGACATCCTTGTTTCTATTTCAGTGGGAAAGCTTTCAATATTTCATCATTAATTATGGAGCTTGCTGAAGGTTTTTTTAATAGGTAATCTTTATTATATTAAAGGTTTATTATATTAAAGGTATTATATTAAAGGTCACTGCTCATCAGTGACCTTTGCTAACTGGGGAAAATGTTCATCTGAAATTTCCTTTTGAAGAAGTGTTTTGAAAAAAATATATAGCTTTTTTCGAAATGCTTGGATTTTTTGCCACACATCATACATAGACTTAGTTTTACCTTGTAAAGAAATATTCAAGTCATTTTGATTTGACATGATATCCCAGAAATGCTACATTCCTATAGAAATCTTTCAATAATTCACATTGCTTATTCTGTTCTTCATAAAATTTAACTGTCTATTCTCACAGAGATAAAATTTTGTCTAACACCTGTCCCTGCAATAGCCAATGCACTTTGGAAAGATATGACAAATCCACACTGAATACGTTATGGTTCAACTTTAGTAGGTTATGAAACTGATAATGCCATGTTGCATACACAAATATAATTAATGCTACTTATAACTTGTTGCAAAGTGTCACTTAAAATAGTAGGTATAGCACAGAGATTTTGCTAATGCAAGATACAATGGAAAGAAATGAGAGCATCTGGATCTGTTAATACTTTTTTTATCTGTGCAATAAACCCTTCATGTTTTCCTGTCATGGAAGAGGCCCCATCTGTACATACACTCACTAAATTTACCAAATTCAGTTCAACTTCACGACATTTATCTTGAAAGTTGTTGAAAATATCTATTCCCTGTGTTCTGTTCAGAAGAGTGCCCAAAGCATTTAACTCTTCGTAGTAAAGAAAATCTTCTGTTATGAGAATGAAGTATAAAACCTGTGCCAAGTCAGTAGCATCAGTTGATTCATCCAAAGTGATTGAAGAATATGTATTTTCATTTTGAAGTATTGCATGAAGTTGTTCTGGTAAGTTGAAGCCTAATTCATGCTGCCAGTCAGTTATGGTTCTTCTTGAAAGAGGCAGTTGTTTATACTTTGAAATGTTACCAGGGTCTAAGCACTGTACAACTTGGACAGTGCATTCTTTCACAATTTCTACATCACTGAATGGCTTCCCCTTCCCCACTGAGTATATAAGCTACTTTATAAGTTGCTTCAGTGGCATTATTTCCAGGTTCTTATTGCTGCCTGAAAGAATTGTCTTTGCTTTTGCTTTTCATGTTTTAATTTCTACAATACAACCTTTCATGCCTCTCCCTCTAGTTTAAAATATTTGTGATCCTTATGAGTGTTATAATGGTGATGAGCGTTGAATTTCTTTTAATGTTGATATTGCAGTGTCACAAAGCAAGCCAATCATCTTATCTTTAGCAGAAACAAGATATTACTGCAATTCCTAATCCTCATTAAAAGATCTGTTTCCTTCCTTCAGTGTTCTCTTGGTCTTCTTTGACATGATGGGCTGTTAAGCAGGCAGAATTAAAAAATACTGTCGAGCTGTGCAACTATTCACAAATTCCACTTCAAACAAAGACACAGTGCACCATTGTCAAAACCTGGTAACAGACTGGTGTACTCGACCCTGTAAACTCGCAACAACCAGCCTCATGCAGCAGCAGCACCAATCAGGTGGGGGAAGTCAGAACTAAATCATGAGCGTAGCAGTTGTCAATTTAGCTCTTATGGCTTACTAATGTTCTAATTGTGCTGGTCAATCTGGGAGGATTATTTCATTGAAACTTATTTTGTTCTTTGGTATTTAAAATATATTCATTTTAAAAATAAAAATATAAAAGATGAACAAAAATGTATTAATAAAAATAAAAGGATTTGTTTGGTAAAATTTGGATTCAGTCAAAAGGCCACGGGTAAGGACCTAGAAGGCCACATGTGGCCTTAAGGCTGCAGGTTCTCCACCCCTGTCCTACACTAACTTGAAGCTGCTGGGTCACATTTGCTTTCATTAGGTTCTGAATTTCCATTATTGCTTTGGGCTTAGCATTTTTCTCAGAAGAGACATTCCTCAGGATTCACTGCTTTAAAGGTTCAACCAGCTGAAAACATTCTTATTGTGCAACATTATATTCAAAGAAGATCTCAAAATATAAAGACTGAAAGCAAAGAATTCACTGGCAATATTTTTAGTATTTTATTTTGCTTCGGGCTTAAGGTCATGTTATTAACAATAACTACATT
Organism: Indri indri; assembly: GCA_004363605.1. Classification (NCBI taxonomy): domain Eukaryota; kingdom Metazoa; phylum Chordata; class Mammalia; order Primates; family Indriidae; genus Indri; species Indri indri. Next base: position 66,150 of record RJWJ010003678.1, on the reverse strand, counting down.
GATTTAAGAAATGTTTAGTTAATAAAAATTGTATATATTTATGGATACAATATGTTCATGTACATTGTGGAATAGCTAAATCTAGCTAATTAACATGTACCTCACAAACTTACTATTTTTTGTGGTGTGAACACTTCAAATCTACTTTCTTAGCAATATTCAAGTATACAATATATTGTTATTACTATGGTCACCATGATATTCAGTAGATATCTTGAACTTATTTATCTTAATTTTTTAAAAAGAGGTCATGAAATCTCAGACTATATGCTTTATGGTTTGATTCATTCATGGATAAAACATTCCAAATGCCTTATATTAAAAAAAATTAAATGTCTAAGCATAATGCATTTACAGCATGATTAAACACAGGAATGCCAGTTTCATTCACAGTGATTATATTCAAGTAATGCATCTGCATTTTCTGAAATGAATACTATTTGCTGTACTTGGTCCTGTCTTGAGATGGAAGCCAGTGTTCGTGTCTTAATTCAGGCTGCTGTGACAAAATGCCATATACTGGATCGCTTATAAACAACATAAATTTATTTCTCACAGTTCTGGAGCCTGGAAGTCCAGCATATTCAATGTCTAGTGAGGGCCAAATCTTTCTAGTTTATAGGTGGTGACTTCTCATTCTGTGCTCACTTGGTGGAAAGGGCAAGGTAACTCTCTGGGGCCTCTTTCGTAAAAGCACTAGTCCCATTCATGAGGGCTCAGCCCTTACCACCTAATCCCCCCTCAGTGGTTCCACTTCCTAATATTATCATCTTGGGGGCCAGGATTTTAACATGAATTTGGAAAGGCAAAAGCATTCAGACCATAGCAGTTCATTTGCCAAGTTAACTAAGGACAGACTCCATCCGTCTTATATTACCACAGCAGAATATTCGATCTGTTTCTTCAGTGATCCTGTCAGGCAACATTCTGCAAACAGAGACAAAAGAACCCTCCTGCTGGTTGACCAGTGGGAGCTCTACTAAGCTTCTCTCTGAGAGAGGTTCTTCTGTGGCCCATCTTACTGTGTGGCAAGGCTCTCCACAAGATTTCTGACTTCTATCATAGAACAAAAGTTAAAGTCTTTGTAGTACTTTGATCTGTTGTGAAATCAGGCAATAAGAGTACCCCATGGAGAGCCTAACCTAAGTCTGGAAAATATTCATATTCCCAATTAATCCTGTAATATAGCCATTTGTATTATTAGAGGTAATTTAAATATAGCCAGATTAATATTAAAATATTGCAAAGGAAAAAAGTAACAGATTTTCCAATTAAGTGTGGAGAGATATCAGCTCTATTCTCATAGTCCTAAGAATTTATGGTCATTAATAATGCAAATGTACTGATGAGGTTATAAATCTTTTAAGGTTATTAGCTATAGTTCCTTTGTAAAAATTTAAATTTACAGACTAATAGTGACTTTCACCATGGGTTGCATGTCAGCTATGTCTTAATAAGGGCTTTCCTTATTTTACAGATAGGGAAACCAAGGAAGAAATAGTGCAAATAATTGATTTTATCCCAGAAAGCCCCCAGATGAGGTATTGGCATTATAATCCATTGCAGCAAGATATTTATATGAGGGGGAGAAGCGAGTGATAGAAATAGTTACTAATTTCCTATTGCTGCTTTAATAAATTACTCAAACTTAGTTGCTTAAAACAACATAAATTTATTATATTACTGTTTTGGAGGTCAGAATTCTGAAATCAGTCTCACTGGACTAGGTCAAGGTGTTAGTAGGGCTGGTTCCTCTTGGAGATTCTAAGGAAACATCTGTTTCCTGGCCTTTTTTAGCCTCTGGAGGCTGCCTGCACTTCATGGCTCATGGATTTTTCCTGGTGTCACTCTGACCTCCGCTTCTGGTATCACAATTTCCTTCCCCGACTCTGGCCCACCTGCCTTCCTCTTATAAGGACTCATGTGATTACATTGGGCCCACTTGGATAATCCAGGTTAAACTCCTCAAGATCCTGAACTTAATAACATCTGCAAGGTCCCTTTTGCCATGTTAGGTCAATACGCACAGGTTTCAGGGTTAGGATACAGACAACTTTGGGGAGGGGCGTTATTCACTCTACAGAAGGTAGAGCTGCCCCAGCTCTGTGAAGTCGAGCTGGTGATGTTTTCTGGTGAAACTAAAGGAAAGCTGTACTCGCTAACTTCATCTGTAAATTCTGTTAGTGGAATAATATTATGGAAATGTGTCTTACCTGCGTTGTGGAAGTAGTTTGATTCTTGTTACAAAGATGATCCTGGTGACGATAAAAGTTGAATGAAGTTGAACCGTGGGGTAATAACAAGGTGATAGTGGCTGAATTTCCACCTTTAGCTAGTGAACTGCATCCAGGCCTGGCTGATGAGAGATGAATTAGAGTAAGCTTTATCTTAATTGAGTTGACCCTAACTTGCAAAGATGAGTGGGGCATGGAGGTGTGACCTCTTTCATTAGTGACTATGTATTACGAATATTCAGAAATTCATGCTTTTTAATAAAATTCAATATTTTAAAATAAAATGCAATAATGGTCATAAATTTTGTTGGCGGGGTTATAGTCAGAAGAGGGATATTGAAGAAATGGATTAAAATGACCTTTAGGCCTCTTTCCCTAGCTAACGTACATTGTCAATCTTCTTTATTGGTCAAAATCCCTCCGAATTGCTATTCTTTTTTCACTTCTCTCTAACTTGCCCTTTACATGTGAACATAGTATCAAAAGTGATATTTGTAGAGCTACAACACCACTTTCTTGACTTGGCCCCATTGGCCAACTTTATATACTCATTTTAAAAGGATTAGGGCCAGGATCAGAAATGGGGATGGTGAGGAAGGTTAGGGAAAAGCAGCTTTCTCCATGTTCACTCTCCAGGGTGGGGTGTGTTGGCAGGAAAGCCATACCTTATTTTCTGAATGTTTTTCTGAGTTTTGGTTGCCTTGGAGGTAGGACAATTATTTCAGGATTAGACTTGAATGCTGGAGCGTATCAGTTGGTGACCTCTCCTACCTTTGCTGGGATTCACCTGCCTTTCTGTCCTTGATCCCTTATATAAAACAAGAATATATGTTTTTATATACATGTGCTCATCATAGCATTTTTGTTTCCTGGAGTTGAATATCTCATTCATTCATTCCTTAATTCATTCAGCAAATATTTCGTTTCTAGTTATTCTCAGGCTATCTGCCTATAGATAAATGATTTAAAAGTAGTTTTATGTGGGCTTGAAATATAACCAAAATACTAAGAGAAAATAGTCAACTCTTTCCAGGCGAGAGGGAGATGCCCTCACATAAGAGGTGACACCTGTGTAGTCTGTGAGCCTGAACAGTGTTTATTTATAGAGAGGGGCTGGCACCCCACCTGTTCTTTCACTCTAAATCTTTCCTAAGCACAAGACGTGCCTGTGAAGGGAGGATATTCTTGGGATTCTGTTTAAAACTTAGTTTTATTTGTTTCAAGTAGGATATCTAACATTTGAAATAAAAATGTGACCCCTTTAAGAAGCCTCCGGCTAAGACAGACTGAGGGAGGAGGGTTAAGCCAATCTGTGTGACAGCTTCAGCAGAAGGCGGTGGGTGGTGGTAGTAGCAAGTAAACAACTTTATTTTCACGTTAAACTATCCTGGGGATCTGGAGTGGGGTGGCGGCGGCAACGCCTATCCTGGGATACATGGCGCAACATCCAAATCAGACAATACAGGATGTAAGGAAGACGTGCAAGGATCTCAGGCTTCCTGGTTGGACCAGATGGTATCAGTATAAAACAAGGGCAATGAATAGAGGAGTAAAGGTAGCTACTGTCTCCTTGCATTCGAATTTCCATTTTTCATTTGAATCAAGTGGGAAATTGCTTCTGTTAAGGGTGGCACCCTGGTCTGGTACATCAGTGCTGCCATTCCAATAGTTTTTTTTCTTTAATAGCGAGTGTGTAGCCACTGCCCAGAACCACTCAGATAGCTGCTCTACTTCCTCCCAGTCCCAGCCCCTCCATCAGCAACTGCTGCCCCTCCCCGACTGAACGAGGACTTCTGTATCTGCAGGGGGCCTGCAGAACCATGCGCTAGCCCTGTAGTTAGCATTCGTTCTGACCGTTTGAGATCCATGCCATACTAGTCATTAAATATTTTGAATATCACTCTAGTGAAACCCATAGTGATAAAGTTAAGCCCGACAGTTTAGTTAATTAAAAACCAACAGTGCCAGCTTCACGGCAAGCTCAGCAACGTCCTGCAGCTGAGCAGGGCACCCCTCGGATTCTTTCAGATAAAAAAGGGAATCTTTGAGGTAGCAATTAAAAATAAGCAGAGAAAAATTCATGCAAAATTCTAGGATATTTCTTGGCATTCATTCTTGCTTTAAAATTATATCTTGATTTCTAGAACCTTTCTTGTATAAGCTTTTTATATGCCTATATTAATGTTATTTTAATAAGTTTATAGTGTTAAGAATAAAAGGAAATATGGCTTTGCTGATTGGCTCCTTCTGTCTTTTCAACCGTCAGAGCCTAAATGAACATCAAAGGCTCAAATTACATATTCTTATAAGTGTACCATGGTATTAGTGATGCTTGCGCCAGATTAAAGGCACAGGTTCTAGAGATGTCTTTCATTTCTAAGAGGATAAAGCTGACTGATGATGTAATTTCAGTGTGTTACAAACCACTGAATTTTTTTTTATTGGTATCTGATACATCTGACCCATGTTTTAGGTATTTAGGGAACCAGAACAGCCGTTGAACAGTTACCCTATTATTTTCCTAATTCTTCCAGAAGTTTCTTAGTATTGAACATGATCATTGTAAGCATAACAGAATTAAATATATGCTCAGTGAAATACATAAAAATATAAAATAAATGGCATGGAGTGCTAGAAAAGAGATAAAAGACAGTCCGAAGTGGTTATTTCTAAGCCAGTATTCTGTAGCTTTGCTTATATTTCTTGGCCTGTTCTACAGTTAAACAACCTTGTTAAAATTCTGCAAGAACAGTAATGACTACAGTGATCTACAATTTAGAGGAAATAGATTTCTAATGTTGAGTACTTTGTTCTCCTGGAAAATCCAATTTTTTATTAAATAGTTAATTTTTGTAGTACTTAAGCTTATTATTTAACATTTAGCACTTGGTATTTAAAAAGTACTCTACAATGCTTAATTATTTCTTACACCTCCTCACTTTCGTAAGGTGAATTTAGCCAAATTACAATGCTTGACTCTAGCACAAAATGGAGGTCAAATTTCTGCTTTAAATTATAAAAGTTTCCATTAGTGATTTTTTTTTTAAATAAAAGTTGGGACCATAACCTAAAAATAAAAGAGTAAAATTCAGAGCTTTGAATGCCTAATTCTCACTCACTATTTCCCCAAAATTTGTATTTCCATCCAAATGTTTTATTTGTTGGTCAGAATTAGATTTAGAGTATCAGATAAGGCAAAACATACTGAAGTTCTATTAATTGAAAGAGTGTGTGCAGGACTTTGAATGTGTTATGCCATAGAGATTATTTAGAAGGGCTTGCTTTAATGATAAAGTAGGAAAGGTTTATAACCAACAACTCAACTGTCTGTATAAAACCGTATATTTCTAAAGAGCTTAAAAACGTTTTTGTATATTAAATATTTATTTAAAATGTGTCCTATTTAAAAAAACATTTTTTGTGGTTTGACAATGACCTGAGGACATTTACACATCTTGAAATTTTTTCCTAGAATAACAAAACAAATTGTTTTTTAAAAATCTTGCATATTTTTCAGCTGAGAATGATAGCATTTATACTAATTAAAATGATTTTCTTTGTGAGGGATAATATTTTATTTTCTCCCCATAATAAAAGAAAAGTTCAGTGCCATTTGGGAATGTAGCATTTAGTTTTGGTTTAGCATTTAATAGGCAGTGTAGTTCCTGCCTTTTGGTTTAGCCCTATGCCCTTTATTCTGTAAGCTGATTTGCTAATTACTATTGAAAAACCCTCCAAAATTTCACTCGGGAAATGCAAATGTATGTTCAGATTCTAAACACTTGAGAAGCAGCCAAGTACTTGGTGCATACAAACACATTCTGAATTTTACATAATTTTTATAGAATCACTTTTAATGTCCTGAGGCTTTCTCCTTCATACCCTTCCATAGATATCATTGCAATATCATTACTTAGATCCTGTCTCTATCAGCAAAAATGGAATAGGCAGAATATTCTGATTCTTTCGAATAAGTCGTAATAATAAAAAATAGAATTTTTGATAGGTAAAAGAGAAAGGAACTAAAGGATTTTTTTGAAGGGAAAATAGGGAGTAGTGTTAATTTTATAATGTTTATTGAAATATAAAACATTGCATAAAAGCACACAATCATAAGTATACAGCATGATGAGTTACCGCAAAGAGAACACACTGTGTAGCTGTCACCCAGCTCAAGAGAAAAACTATTGCCCGAATTCAAGGACTTTTTGTGCCCCCTACCCAAGCACCTCCTCCTCACTGTTCCCCAAGTTAACAAATATCCTGATTTTTAACACCATATATTGCATTTTGTTGTCTTTAAACATTATGGAAGTAGAATAATGAAGCATATATAACTTATTTTTTCAACATTGTTTTAGTGAGGGATACATCCATGTTGTTGTATATAACATTGACATTTATTTTCATTGTTGTATAGTATTCTATTATATGAATATAGCACAATTTATTTCTCTTAATGTAGATGAAATTTTGGCTCTTTTTGCAGTTTGGGACTGTTGCAAATAGGGCATTTATTTCTGCACTTCTGCTAGGGCATGTTCACATATCTTTCAGTTAGGTATATACCTAGGGTCGAAATAGTTGAATAATAGGATATGTTATTTTCAAATTTAATAGATAATGCCAAACTAATTTCCAGATTCAATTTATACATACACCATCTCTGTATGAGGTTTCTATTTATTTCATATTCTCACTAACACTTTGATTGCCAATTTAAGTTTTATCCCTTTTGGTGGGTATGCATTGGTTATTTTATTTTACTTTTTAAATTTTAATTGACAAATTAAAATTGTATGTATTTATGGCGCAAACACAGTGTTTTGATATATGTATACATTGTGGAATGACCAAATGAAGCTAGTTAAAATATCCATTAACTCACATTTTTATAATTTATTTTGTGGTGAGAACGTCTAAAATCTACTCTCAGTAATTTTCAAGTATACTATTGTATACTAATGTATTCACTGTTATTAGCTACGTGTGTTAACACCTTGAAGTACAACAGATCTCTTGAACTTACTCCGTCTAAGTAAAATTTTGTATTCTTTGATCAAAATCGCCCCAGGATCCCCTGTCTCTTACCCCCAGCCACTGGTAACCACTGTTCTACTCTCTCCGTCTATAAATTTGACTTTTTAAAACCGTATATAGGTTATTTTAAATTTGCTTTTTTTCTGATGATTAATGAGGTTGGAAACTTTTTATATGTTTATTAACCATTGTGACATTATGTGTAAGACTTTTGCTCAATTTTACATTGGAATGTCTGTCTTTCTTATTCATGTGTAAGAGTTCTTTTGTACTGTAGATATTAACTTTTTAAAATTGTGTTTATTGAGATACTTCTGCAACTTTTTACTTTGTAAAACATATCGATCGAAAGTGGTGTTTAATTATAATGTATTTCTTTATAATGATACCCCCAAATCATGAAGATATTATTCTATGTTATATTTTAGAAGCTTGATTCCTTTATGTTCCGTATTTCAATCTATAATCAAACCAGAACTTATTTTTATATATGCTGGGAAGTAGGGGGAAATTTTATATTTCTACTTATAGCTATCCAAGGGACCCAGCACTCTTTACTGAAAAGACTATTCTTTTCCTCACTGTTCTGTGGAGCCACCTTTATTTTTAAATCACTTGTCTTTGGGTATGTGGTTTTTTTCTCTAGATTGCATTTTGAATCATTGTGCAATTTTTCTTGACATTGGCCCATACTGTATTGTTATAATTACTGTTGCTTTACAAAAAGTCTTGATAACCTGTAGAAACCTTCCAGTTTTCTTCTGTTCTTTTTTCATGATTTTTTCTGGCTATTTTTGGCCTTTTGCATTTCTATACATATTTCTATGTAAAATTGGGAATTATATTGTCAATTTGGAAGTATTTTATATCCATAGATGAATTTCTGGAGATTAGATATCTTGATGATAATCTTTCAATCTACAAACACAGGTTTATCCTTTCATTTATTTATATTTAATGTCTCTCAGTAAGATAGGTTTTTTTTGTTTAGGTAGAGGTCTCTCAGACATGTTTCATTTCCTTATTACTTTAAATATTTTGAAGCTGTATTTTTAGATAGATAAAGTTGGACTTTGGTACCTTCCTGATAGATTAGCATCTTTATTTCTGTCAATGTCCCTTTTCATGTCTGATAATGTTTTTTCCTTAAATTTTGTTTGATTATTAGTACAGGTGCACAATCTTTCCTCAGTATATGTTTGCATGAAACATTCTTTGCATGTGAGCCAGTGCTCCGTCCATATTCCTTCAGTTCTTACCATTGATTATAGTGAACAGGCTGGGTTTCCAGCTGCCTGAGGGCTGCCTTTGTTGCCTGGATGGTGGAAAGTTCAAGAGCCAGAGAATGAATGTTTCTGGGATTAGCCTTCAACCATACTCAGGTGGGGTACTCCTGAGGGTTTTTGTTCTCAGCTGACTTCTAGAATTCCCTAAAGAAATTAAGCCCCAGTTGCTAGAACAGCAGCTCTCTTGATGAAGCTTTGTTTATTTGATGCTGCCTTTCTTTTCCTGTCTCCCTGACTTTGCTTCACCTGTTTTGGGGAATTACCTCCTAAATAAACTACTGGTATTCAAATCCTCATCTCAGGATCAACTTCTGGTAGATCCCAAGTAAGACAATGTAATTCCTATCCTTTTATTTAGATTATTTCTGTGTCCTTATATTTAAAATATATCTCTTTTTAGCAGCTTTTTGAGTTTGTGTAATCCAGTTTGACAATGTTAATACTTTATTAAAGTATTTCAAATGTGTATGTATTATAATTATTGCTATTCATGAGATTTAAATCTACCGTCTGCTTTATGTTTCTTTTATCTCAGTTATGTGTCTTCTTTTGGGTTATCCAAATATTTTTTAGTCTTCCTTTCTAATAAATGCATTTAAGGGTATAAATCATGAGCAGATTTAAGTGCATCCAACAGGTTTTTATACGTCATATTTACCTTATTCAGTTTACAATGTTTTTTAATTTTGATTTTGTTTTTTTGGCCCACAGATCATATAGAAATAAACATATTACTTAATTTCCACACATACTGGAGTTATCCAGTTACATTTTTATGACTTATTTCTGTATTAATTCTAATGTGGCCAGAGAACATACTATCATTTCAATACTTTGAAGTTTGTGGGTGCTTCCTTTTAGTCTGATGTATATTTAAATTTTGTAAGTGCAATATATACACTTGAAAAGAATGATATGTATGTAGTGCTTTTGAGTAGAGTTAAGTGTATATAACATTTAGGTCAAGTTTGTTGATCAAGTTGTTCAAATCTTAATTTTTTGGTGTCATTTTTCTACTGTTTAATGTGAGAAATGTGTTAAAATCCCACACTATGATTGTGGATTTGTTCACTCCTTTTTAGAGTTCTATCAGTATTTGCCTTATTAATAAATTTAAATTTATATTATCAATACATACGTATTTAGAATTGTTATGTTCCTCATAAATTTGTCATTGCAAAATGCCCCTCTTTATTTCTAAGATTTATTTTCTTTAAATCCTCCTTTGTCTTATTTTAATTTAGCTCTATAAGCTTCCTTTTGGTTAGTTTCTCTCCCTCTTTCTCTGTCTCTCTCTTACCCCCTCCCCCCCCCAGAGAAGAGAGGTTTTCTTGTTTTTTTTTTTTTTTGTAATAATTATAAGTTCACAGAAAGTTGCAAAAAATGTACAAGGAGGTCTTGTATTAATATATCCTTCACTCAGTGTTCCCCAATGGTAACATCATATGCAACCATAGTACAATATTTAAATGAAGAAATTGGCATTGGTAACAGTCCATAGAGCTTATTCAGATTTCACTAGTGTTATATGCATTTATTTGTATGTGGCACTTCTATGCAATTTTGTCATATATGAAGTTTTGTATAACCATCACCACAATTACAATACAGAACTTCATCACTAGGCTTTCTGTCTACTCACTTATAGCCATACCAACCTCCTTTTCCCCATCCCTAACCACTGACAACCACTAATCTCATCTCTTTCTATTAATATAATATTTTAATTTAAAGAATGTTGTCTAAATGGAATCATGTAATATACAACCTTTTGAGAATGGCTTTTTTTCTCTTAGCATAATCTGTCCAAGTTATTGTATATATTGGTAATGCGTTCTTTTTTATTACTGTGCAGTATTCCATCATATGGATGTACTGCAGTTAGTTTGCCCTTTTATTCACTAAAGTACATTTGATTATTTCCAGTTACCATTTTACATTCCTACCATCAGTTCATGAAAGATAGAGTTTCTCTACATTCTTGTCAGCAGCTGGTGTTGTCACTAATTTTTATCTTAGTCCTTCTAGTAAATGAATGGTGCTATCTCATTCGGTTTTAATTTGCATTTCCCTAATCGTAAATGGTGGTGAACATCTTTTCATTTGCTTGTTTGCCATAACCACATTCTCTGTGGTGAAATGTCTGTTATGTGCTTTGTGCATTTTCTAATTGGAATGTTTGTATTTTTACTCTTGAGTTTTAAGAGTTCTTTGTATATTCTAAATATAAGAAACTTGTTAGATATATTGCTTGCAAACGTTTCTCCAACCTGTAGCTTTTGCTTTCCTCACAGGATTTTGAAGAACAAAGTATTTTGATTTTGGTGAAATCCAGTTTTTTTTTTTTGTTGTTGTTTTTTTTAATGGATTGTGCTTTTGATATCATCTAAAAACTCTCTGCCTAGTCCTAGGTCCTAAAGTTTTTTTCTTACAAATTTGATGTTTTACATTTTAGCCCATGATCCATTTTGAGTTAGTATTTGTACAAGATATGGAGTTTAGGTCAATTTTTATTTTGTCTTGTTTTGTCTTGTTTTGTTGTTTGTTTTTGCCTATCAATATCAATTTGCTCAGTATCATTTTTTGAAAAGGTAATCCTCCATTGAATTGTATTTAATACATCTGTCAAAAATCAGTTGGGCATGTTTGCATCAGTCCATTTCTAAGTTTTCTATTTTTTTTATATTGAACCATGTGTCTATCCCTTTGCCAATATCATACTGTCTTGATTACTATAGCTTTATAATGAGCTATAATGTTAAGTATACTGATTCCTTCCACTTAATTCTTCCTTATAAAGATTATTTTAGTTATTCTAGGATCTGTACTTTTTCATGTAAATTTAGAATAAGATTCCTTATGTCTACAAAACATGTGGTAGGATTTTAATGAGAATTGCATTAAACGTATAGTTTAATTTGGGGAGAATTGACATCTTTATTATATTGAGTCTTCCAATCCACGAACATGGTATGTCTCTCCATTTATATAGGTATTCTTTGATTTCTTTCAGCAACACTTTGTAATTTTCAGCATGCAGAACTCATATATTCTTTGTTAAATTAAATAGATTTTCTTTGGGGTGATTATAAATGGTGTTGTGTTTTTAATTTCAGTTTCCACGTTTGTTAGTGTTTATAGATGTTATTGATTTTCATGAGTTTCTTGTATATATTTTTCTAATCTTTTAAAAAACATCCATAACCTTTATTTTAAGCATGATTCTTTTTAACAGTGTATACTTTTAAAAAAACTTTACTAAAATATTTTAAATTATAATATTTAGGATTTTTTCTTTGATATAGTTAATGATATGTCTGGCTTTGCTTATACAGTTTTACTAATTGATTTCTATTTATCTTTCCTCTTTTGTCCTTTCTGTCATTTCTTGTCATCACTATCAGTTTTGTATTTTACATTCTTTATTCTTTCAGTCTTCTCTTAGAGATGTCCTTACTACTACATAATCATCAGTGATTTAAATCGTAAATATTAATTTAGATTAACCCGCATATTAATATTTACCCATTCCATTGTTTTGATTCCTTTATGCAATATCAAACTTTTCTTTCTGTCTAACAAACACTTCTTAGTATCTCCTGTAGTATTGTTCTGTGGCTAAAAAATTATTTCTGGTTTTTTGAAAATATCTTTGTTTCACTTTTACTTTTGAAGGATGTTTTCATAGTGTATAAATTCTAGATTAGTAGTTTTTTTTTTTCTGTACTTTTAGCAGCCAATCCATTGTCATCTTATTTTTTTATTTGTGTTGAGAGTCAGCTATAAGTTTTTATGTTGCTCCTTTGATTTATATGTATGATATATCTAGGTGTTGTTTCCTTTACATTAAATCCATCTTAGGATTTGTAGTATCTCTTGAATATGAGCTTAATATATTTTGGAAAACTTTCACCCAATATCTTTTGAAATGGTGCTTTTGTTCCATTCTTTCTCTCACTTCCCCACCGGTTCTCCAAATATAGATATATCAGATATTTTTACTATGTTCTCTATTTTTCCAATGTTTTTTTCTATATTGTCCATTTCTTTGTTTCTCTCTGTTTAATTATAGACATTTTTTATAATCAAGTGTTTTAGTTTATTAATTTTTTCTTTATCTCCTGGATATCTAATCTATTGATTTAATTTTTAAAGTTACTTTATTTATCGAATGTCCATTTGATTCTTTCAGTTATTTGAGGATCTCTGCAAGCATTATCAATCTTGTTTTTCATATTCTTGAACACATTAAACCTTATCCTAAAAAGTCTCAGTTTTATAACTCCATTACCTATTTGCCACTATGTGTATTTGTTTCTATTGTCTGTATTTTTTCAGTTTTTAAGGAAATGTCTTCTTTTGTGTACTTGGTTATTCTTTTTATAATAGCCCTATTAAAGTATAATTCACATACTATAAAATTGACCCTTCTAAAGTATACAATTCAGTGGTTTTTAGTATATTCACAGAACTGTACAATCATTATCACTGTCTAATTTCAGAACATTTTTGTCACTCCAAAAAGAAACCCTATACCCATTAGCAGTCACTCCCCGTTCTTGCCTTCTCCCAACACTTGGCAACCACTATTCTACTTTCTATCTTTATGGATTTGCCTATCCTGGATATTTTATACGAATGGAATCATACAATATGTAGTGTTTTGTGACTGACTTCGTTCACTTAGCATACTTCCTCAAGATTCATTTATGTTATAGCATGTATCAGTACTACATTCCTTTTTGTTGCTGAATAATATTCCATTATATGGATAAACCACATTTATCCATTCATCAGCTGTTGGACATGGGTTATTTCCATTTTTGACTATCATGAATAATGCTACTGTGAACATTTGTGTGTACATTTTTGTACAGACATAGGTTTTCAATTGTCTTTAGTATATGTGTAGGAGTGGAATTGCTGGATCATGTGATAACTCTATGTTTAACATTTGGAGGAACTGCTAAACCGTTCCAAAGTGGCTACACCATTTTCTAGTCCCACCAGCTTGTACGAAGGTTCCAGTTTCTCTGCATCCTTGCCAACATTTGTTATTGTTTGCCTTTTATGTTAACAGTATAGCCATCCTAGTGGGTGTGAGATAGTATCATTTAGTGGTTATAGGTTTTAAAACTGTTTTTGATATGTAAAATACTACTGAATAACACACAAATTGAACACATTTGTTTATTCAGCATTCATATAGGAAAAGAGCACGTTACCAGCAAAAAGTCCAGTTTTGCTCTCTTTCAATCACCAACCTATCCCTTTTCAAAGGTGATAACTATCCTAATTTCTAACAGCATCTACTGCTTTTGCTTGTTTTTGTCCTTTTTATAAATGTCATCATATTTCATATTAATTGAAATGGCTTTAATATGCAAATGAAATTGCTTTCTAATCAACAGTGGAAAACCCATATAACAATGAAGGCAAATTAAAGAGAACACCAATGTTAGAAATCCAATGGCCTGCTTGCCTCCATATTTTCCTTCTTTCCTTTCTTATTTTATTCATATATACCATCTTAATGTATATATAAAATTATATAATTATATATATATTTGTTTCTATTTGTTCTGCTATGCTGCTTCTTCCTCTATTTTCTTGGCTTATTTGGCATTAATCTAGTATTTCTTTTTATTATTTAGATTTTCTCTCTCTTTGCCTGTTAGTTATACATTATTTTTCTACTTTTAGTGATTATTCTATGGATTTCAACATGCATCCTTAGATTATTAAACACTAATAGAAATTATTCCTTTAACCATTCCAAAATAAGATGTCGGCACCATTTAACTGCCTTTACCCCTTCCATGTGCCTTTTATATTGCATTTAATGTGCCTTTTATATTACATTTAAATTTAATATTCATCTTAAGGCCATGATACATTATTATTACTATTACTATCTTGTATCATCAGTATGAATTTAGATTTACTCACATATTTACTTTCCATTGCTATTCATTCCCTCCTGCATTTTTGTGCTTCTGTTTGGTGTAATTTTCCTTCTGCTTGAAAATTCCTTTAACACTTCTTTTATTGTAGGCTTGGTGATGAGGAATTTTTTCAGGTTTTGTTTGACTAGAAAAACATTTATTCATTCACACTTGAAGGGGAATTTTCTTTTCCAATAGAATTCCAGGTTTTTCTTCCCTTTTAGCACATTTATAATGTCATTCTTTCCTGATTTCCATCATCTCTGTTGTGATGACAGCTATCAAATTTGTTGCTACTCATTTGTAAGTATGATATCCCCCACCCCCAGCTGTTTTAAGATTTTTTTTTTTTTTTGGTTTGGTTTTCCAGTTTAACTATGATATGAAGTTATCCACTTTGGGTGATGTGTCATGCTTCTTGAATTGGCAGTTAGATATCTGTCTTCTAATATTGCTTCTGTCTTTTCCCTTTATTTGACTGCAAATGCATGCATGCTAGTTCACTTTTCTAATGTTCCATATGTCCCTTGGAGTCTTTTCTGTATTTTTCATCCACTTTATTTTTCATGATTAAGTCGGGATATTTTTTTGTTAATCTATTTTTTAGTTTGCTTATCCTTTCTTCTGTGGTGTTCAATCTCTAATTAGAACCATCTGTTCTTAATTTCACTTGTTTTGTTAGTTTTAGATTATTCTTTTTCTAAAGAAATAGACTCTAGCTATCTGAGGAAATTCTATATATTTTCCTCCATTTTTGTATTAATTGATCACTGTCATTTAAAAAATCTGTGTCAATAATTTGAGTACCTGGTCATTTGTGGGTCTGCTTATATTGTCTGTTTTTTTCTTGGTGTGTTTGGTAATTTGAGATTGAATGTCAGGCATTGTGTTCTTATAGGGTTCTGGATACATTATTTTCTTCTAGAGGGGCTTTACATTATCTCTGATAAGTAACTAGATAGGGACATATCACTTTCTTCCAAGCAAGGCTTGAGTTGTTCCAATGATGGACAGCAATCTATGAAAGGCTCAGACTACCTTTTATTCACTCTTACTTCTAGGGGGTCTCACTGAAAACCTGGGTTGTTTACTAGGGCCCTTCATCCAAGGAAGGTCCTAAACTCCAATATAGTCTTCTTAGCATTGTGATACTGCAAAAACCCCTCAACTCTGTTTCTCTTCAGCTTCTGCTTTGCTTCTTAAACTTTTATTCTAGGCAGATTAAGAATTCAACAAAATTTTTTTGAGGATTAGTTTCATTTCTTTGTACTTCTCTTCTCCCTGGGATTTTGTCTACTTGAGGCCTGAGTATTTTTGCAGCCCCAAACTTGACTTTTTTTCTTCTCATGCCTATGAGAGTGCCAATGCTTTGCTGGCATCTCTACTTCTTACTAGCTTACATCTGTCTGGATTCTCAGTCTTCACTCAGTGACTCATAGCATGAAATACTCAGTTTGATAAAGAAATGCAAAATACAGAACTTCTATGTACTTTCCTTCTTTCTTGGATCTTAGTATGTCAATTTTGGCTTCACTGGCAGCTTTTGATGCCTCTGCAGGTTTCTTTTTTCTTTTCTCTTCTCTTCTTTATTTTATTTTATTTTCTGATTTTATTTTCTGTTGTATTTTATCCAGATGCCTTAGTTGTTTTTGGTGGGAACTTCAGCTTGCTACAAGCTATTGTATCATAGTGAAAAACTGAGGTCTATTTTCTTCCTTCCCTCATTTCATTAATATTTATTGAGCACTTACTATGTGCCAGGCCATGTGCTAGGATCTGGGGACATTGCAGTGAAGAAGACTGAACCCACTATCCAGCTTAAGAAATAGATTATTACAAGTATTTCAGAAACCCTCTGTGTGCTCCTCCTTCATCCTATACTTCTCTCCCCCACCAAAAGTTAACCGTCACTCTGAATTTTATGTTGATTGCTTCTATTCTTTATATTAATAGTATATATCCTAAACTGTGCTTTGTGAAAGTTTTACACTTTTGAGTTTTTTAAGACTGAAATGATACTATATGTTTTCTTCCACAACTGTCATTTCTTGATATTTTTATTAGATTTGTGTAAATTGATGTACATAATGCAGTTATTCATTTTTCCTCATCTCTAAAATATAAAAAAAATTAGCTGGACCTAAACATCTGCACCCCCATAATATGCTGAAGTTAAATAAATAAATAAATAAATAAGAAAAAGAAAAAAAAATTAGCTGGGAGTGCTGACGTGTGCCTATAGTCCCAGCTACTCAGGAGACTGAGGCAGGAGGATCTCTTGAGCCCAGGAGTTCAAGACTGCAGTGAGTTTTGATCATGCCACTGCACTCCAGCATGGTGGGTGGCAAAGTTAGACCCTCTGTCTTTAAAAAAACAAAAAAAATTACAACCTGAAAATAGTTACTAGTCTTAAGGACACAAACATTTTCTGTGACTTTGGCAAGATCAGTTCCCTGGAATGAGCAAGGGTGAGGAGAGCCAAAGTGCTTTGCTTTGCTGCATGAATGGGAGGTAAGGAAATGGAGATAATGAGTGTAGATAAATCCTTCAAAGCTTGGGTAGTAACTAGAGGTGAATTTAGGGTTGCGGGAAGGTTTGCTTTTGTTATTGTTTTAAATATGGCTGAGATTTTTGCATAGTTACTAATGAAGAAAGTTGCTAGTAAAGAGGAAAAGACTGAACAAGAGAAGGAGGTATTATTGGTAGACAAAGTCACTGGGAATATGTATAAGGAGACTGGATCCAGAACACAAGCAGGGGCATTAAGTAGCTTTAAATAGGAGGAGAAATATATTTTCTGTTTTAGCAGGAGACTGTGGATATAGATTCAGGTAGATGTGTTGGTTCATTCAAAGGTAGTTGAGGGAGTTTCTGCCTCATGGCTTTAATTCATATTTAAAAATATTTTATTTGACTTCATCTTGAATTCAAAGATATTATTCATATTAATTTTTGTTCTTAGTATAGGATTTTGTATTTTAAGCGACAATTTATGTTAGAAAAATATCTGAAGATGGACTACTCAAAACGAACAAAGCACACATGAAGCCCTTTAGTTGCAAATAGGGTAGAGCATATTTATAGCAGGTCTGAGTTCTCTTTTGTGCTTGTGGGTTGTAAGCTGTCTGAGAGCCAGACCATGACTTTGTTCTTTGTTGCTGCAGCAAATAGTGAACCGGGTTCAGCAAGCAAGAGCTGAATTCAGTCAGGGGTGAAAACGAAGTCCCCAGTGCATATGAACTGCAATCACAGGGAGCCTGGGGTGTCAAATAGATGCATCATAGTGAGTTTGTGGTTTAGTGGAGGGCAGAGTTTCATTTTTCAAAAGTGTTGAACATACAAAGAATTTACATTTATCAAGCCTTTGGGGCTATTTCTGTAGGAGGGTCTAGAAAATTGGGCTTGCTCACTCAGAGAGATGCAATCCTGACATTTTCCTCAGTCAGTTTCAGCCCCCACAAAGCATCTTGCTGTGTGTCAGCGTGAAGTTCGCAGACTTCAGATGTGTCTGAACCAGATGCTGTGTCGCTGTACCTTAGCTCTATTTTGCGAGAGCTAGCTCCATTGAATGTAATAAGAATATTTCAAAAATTAATAATAGAAAGCCGTTTCTTTTTTTAATTTTAACTATATCCTCAAAGAAAACATCCTCCCCTCTGCCTTTCAACCCTGCCCCAGTTTATCATACTTTTTAAACTGGGTTTTGACAGCTGCTGAATAATAGAGATAAGATGTAGTTCTTTTTTCTCCCTGGTGAAATACTGCATTATTTGTTATTCATGAGTTCTTGTTTTCCTGGAAGATGGTTTGATGAAATATGTGGGTGATGTGAACTCTGTCATTGCCTGGAGGCCTTTTAGATTTCCTCTGAGTGTTTTTTTTTTTTCCTTTAATAAACTTGCAAATAATTGTGGGAAAGAAGCCAGTAGATGTTAGTATAATGGAGTTCATACTGTTTTAGTACCAGGTCCCCCCAAAGCCACTCCCAAATTAGCAGGTTCAACATTTTAAAGTTATTTCTTCACTAGTTACAAAGAAGGAGAAAAAAAATAATAAAAGCTGTTGTCTTTTTAAAATGTAGAGGTCTCAGTTACCCCTTCATCTTGCCGGTGGCAAGCTCTTCATCTTTCTTAATGCCTCTGTGGTGTTGCCATCTGCTTTTGGATAAGGCTCAGCAAATTCAATATAACAGAAAACTTTCTGGAATTAGATAAGTCTTCTGTCAAAGCAGAGAAGAGCCATGCATTAGCTACCAAACTGAAAATGGAGTGACTGCCATAGAAACCCCTTCCTTTCCATTGCTGGGATTCCACTTAGGCACAGCAGAGGCTTTTGTTTTCAGGAAATTCAGGCAGAGAAGAGATGGTCCACTTGTATGTCCCACAATGAAGACTTGTTTTCTAAGATCTGAGTTGAGGAATTCTGCATTGGAAAGGGAGAAGTGCATTTTTAAAATTTATAACAGGTGTGGGACTTAACTGCACTTCTTGAAATATGTTTCATATGTACATTTTTAAATTAATAACCTTCACTTACTTAAAGCTTAATGATCCAGCAAACGGATCCTTCTGAAATACTGCCTGAAACCCAAGAAGAATAGAAAAGTAAAGTCTTGGAACAATCAAAATAGATTCTAAAGTGACCATGTATCTGCTCTGTGTTTATGTAATACAGTTATGAACTCATACTTCCCAGAAAGTAGTTGTTACTCTCTTTGGAGCCAGTTCTCTGTGGTTAGATCCTAACTCTGCCAGTTGCTAGCTATGTGGTTTTGGGCAAATGACTTTGGCAGTCTATACCTTAATCTTCTCATCTTTAAAATGCAAATAATAACAGAGTTGATATAAGATTGAGTTAATACATGTGTAGCAGTGCCTGGCATATAGTTAATACTCGGTAAATATTAACTATACTCTTACTATATTATTTACTCTTACTATATTATTTATCTCATATACTTTTACATTGCAAGCTTGGTTATCTAGTTTTCAGGTATACAGGCGATTATAACCAAAGTTTAGAAGGGGCAAAGACACTTGTAGAGGTAAGTCTGTATTTTAGGATTAAAATATGACAGCTGGCAGCTGAAAATAAAGAAGGAAAAAAACATAAAAAGTAAGCATAAGTAGGCAAAAAGTACAGCAGTCTCGTATATTTAGTGTTTGAGAAAATAGTCATAAACCTTCAGTAGCTCCAGAGGGCATTATTCAGTACCTATTGTTCAAAGTAATGATTTTGACTCATGAAAAAGATGTTAAATTCTGTTCGTGGTGTTCAGTTTAGAGAATCCAAAAGCATTTTGCATTTTATGAAGATTCTAAAATGAAATTTTAAAGAGGACATTTAAAGGTCCATTTCTAGAAGATTTTGAGTTACATAAACTTTACTGTATTTGAACTTTTTTTTTTTTTGCCTCCTCCTTTCAGCCCAAACTAGTTTTTCTTCAGAATTATGTGTAAATGTGATTTTTAGGCACAAATGCCAAAGAAGACTTCCCCTGTCCATATCTCATTTTTGCTTTCATTTTAGCCATTCCACTGCTCAGTAACGCCTCCATATAAAATATTCATTACTGTCAAACTGGCCAGATTTTGCTCTGCAATTACGTTTACCTGGAATTGGCAATCTGTGACATGTGAGATGAATTATATGTCATGCAGATTGCAGTAGGACCTTTAATCTTTGCATGCACATCTTTGGGGAAGAAAAACTATTTTCCTCTGAACTTTTAAAAACATATAATTGTCTTAAAAAAACACATAAGATTTGACCATCTTAACCTATTTAAGTGTTCATTAATATTAGTTATATTCACATTTTTGTGTAACAGGTCTCTAGAAATTTTTCATCTTGCAGAATGGAAACCCTGTATCCATTGAACAACTCCCCATTTCTCCTTGCCACTAGCCCCACCACCATTCTGCTTTTAATTTTTATGAGTTTATCTACTTTAGATATCACATACAAATGGAATCATACAAAATTTATCTTTTTGTGACTGGCTTATTTCACTTAGCATAATGTCCTCAACATTCAACCATAATGTAGCCTATGATAGGATTTCCTTCCGTTTTAAGTCTGAATAATATTCCATTGTTTCTGTGTACTATATTTAGTTTATTCATTCATTGATGGATATTTGTGTTACTTATACCTCTTGGCTATTGTAAATAGTGCTGCTGTGAACATGGTTTTACAACGAGCTCTTTGAGATCTTACTTTCAATTATTTTGGATACATACTGAGAAGTGAGATTACAGGATCATATGGTAATTCTATTTTTAATGTTTTGAGAAACCTTCATACTGTTTTCCATAGTGGCTACACCAGTAGATATTCCCACCAACAGTGTACGAGAGTTCCAATTTCTTCACATCCTAGTAATATTTGTTACTTTGTTTTTTCTATAGTAGCCATCCTAATGGGTATGGGGTGGTATCTCATTATGGTTTTGATTTGCATTTGTTTAGTGTTTAGCATTTTTTCATCTGCTTGTTGGACATTTGCATATTTTCTTTAGAGAAATTTGGCCATTTAAAATAGGATTATTTGTTTTTTTTTAATTGAGTTTTAGAATTCTTTATATATTCTGGATATTAGCCCCTTATCAGATATATGGTTTGCAAATACATCCTCCCATTCTGTAGGTTGCCTCTTCATTCTGTTGATTGTATTATTTGATGCACAGAAGTTTTAAAGTTTGATGTACTCCTATTTGTCTATTTTTGGCTTTGCTGGTTGTGGTTTTGGTATTGTATCTAAGAAATCATCCCCAAATTTAATGTCATGAAGGTTTTCCCATTTTTCTTCTAGGAATTTTATAGTTTTACATCTTATGTTTTGGTCTTAAATCATTTTGAGTTAAGTTTTATATATGGTGGTAGGTAAATGTCCAACTTCATTCTTTTGCATGTAGATGTTCAGGTTTCTCAACACCATTTGTTGAAGAAACTGTCCTGTCACCAATGAGTGGTCTTGGCACCCTTGTGGAAGGTCATTTATTTCTGGTTTATTTTTGGGCTCTCTATTTTATTACATTGGTCTATATATCTGTCTTTATGCCAGTACCACACTGTTTTGATTACTGTAGCTTTGTAATATGTTTTGAAATCAGGAAATGTGACTTCAAACTTTTTTTTCTTTTTCAAGATTGTTTTGGCTATTTGGGCTCCTTGAGATTCCATATGAATTTATGGACTTTTTTTCTATTTATGCAAAAAATGCCATTGGGATTTTGATAGGGATTTCATTGAACCCATGGATTGCTTTGGATAGTATGGACATTTTAACAATATTAAGTCTTCTAATCCAGTGTTCCAGTGATCGATCACTGGATATCATTCCATTTATTTGTATCTTCTTTAATTTCTTCCAGCAATGTTTTGTAGTTTTTAGTGTGTACTTCTTTCACCTTTTTGGTTAATTTAATACGAATTATTTTATTCTTTTTGACGTTATTGTAAATGGGATTGTCTTAAATTTCCTTTTGGATTGTGTATTGCTAATGTATAGAAACAATTTAGGGGTGTTGATTTTGTATTCTGCAACATTGCTGCATATGTTTATTAGTTTTAGAAGTTTTTTTCTGTGTGGAATTTTAAGGTTTTCTACATATAAGATCAGGTCATCTGCAAACAGAGATAATTTTACTATTCCCTTTCCTTTTTGGATGCCTTTTGGTTTTTTTCTTGCCTAACTGCCCTGGCTAGGACTTCCAGTACTATGTTGAATAAAAGTGGTGAGAGTGAGCATTCTTACTTTGCACATGAGCTTAGAGAAAAAGCTTTGAGTTGTTTGCTATTGAGTGTGATGTTAGCTGTGGGCTTTTCATGTATGGCCTTTAATATGTTGAGATAATTTCCTTCTATTCCTAGTTTGTTGAGCATTTTATCATAAAAGGCTGTTAAATTTTGTCACATGCTTTCTTTGCATCACTTGAGATGATCATTTGGTTTTGTGTTCATTCTGTTAATATGGTGTACTATACTGATTGATATATTGAACCATTCTTGCATTCCAGGAATAAATCCCACTTGTTCATGATGTATAGCCCTTTTAATGTGCTGATGAATTTGGTTTGCAAATTCAACAAAATCCTTTGTTGAGGATTTTGCATCAATATTCATCAGAAATATTTGTTGCTTTCTTTTCCTGCAGTTTATTTGTCTGGTTTTGATATAGGTGTAATGGTGGCCTCATTAAACGAGTTTGGAAGTGTTTCCTCCTCTTCGATTTTTTTTTTTTTTTGGAAGACTTTGAGGAGGATTGGTGTTAATTCTATTTTAACTGTTTAAGTATAATTTTCCAGTGAAGTCATCTGGTTCAGGACACTTTTATCTTGGGAGGTTTTTGATTACTAATTCAGTCTTCTTACTAGTTATAGATAGGTTCTGTTTTTTTTATTTATAGTTCAATATTGGTAGGTTGTATGTTTCTAGGAATATATACATTTTAATCTAAACCCTTGACCACCGTCTCTTACCCATCTGGGTCTGGTCTACTCCTAGGAACCTGGATTTGATTATGGATTCTCAAGGGCTCTCTCTAGTAAAGTTTTGCTGATGGCTTGGGTAAGGTTCATCAAAGGGGGCATCCAAAATTGGGAGCTGCTGCCTCACTCACATGTGTACCAAAACTCTTAATTTTTATATTTTTATCAAAGGCTACTCATGGAACAGCTACCCTCATGGAAGAAGTGCTGCTTAAAAAGCAGCTCCTCAGTCCAAATGGGGGTAAACATTAGTTGAGTAGTCACTATATTTACAGGGATTTTTTTTAAAAACTAGATTGACTAAACTAATTTCCTAATCTGAAAAGTACATAATGTTGGTTGGGAGGTAACTAGGGAATGGTTTTGGTAGGTGGAACAAGAAAGTATGCCAAGTTGATTCCAAATTTATAATCCTTAATTAAAAAATAAGCCAAGGTCACGTGTATACTCCAAGACAAGTGTACACAAGCGCTAGCACGTTAGGTTTCACGCAGGCCCCACTGTCTTGGAGAGACGGACTGAGTACAACAGAATTATACACTTTTATTGATTTTTAACTGACTCAAAGTTTCTTTCTGTCCTTTGAGAAAACGGATAATTTAAGAATAGAACTAAAAGTTTGAAGTAACTAATTTTCATGTTGCTGTATTTTCCATAATAAAATTAGAAAGCGTTTTTTAAGTTCAAGGGCCTTTTTACTTGGTGCTATTTATCTAATCAACTAGATTTTTTAAAACTTTCATTGTTCTGTCAGCTCTGGAGTTAATTTATAGTAGAGAGATACTTTTATTCCAGTAAACTTTCAGGTCTGCCCTGAGTATGTGTAGCTCTCAGCTGAGTCCATGTGGCAGTGCTCTTGTATCATCAGAAAGTTAGTGCCATTTTAATGAATAGCAATTAGCCTCTGAATTCCAGTGAGGCAAAATATTTAAAGCACTCGAATGTGTTCTTAGTATCTAAGACTTAGTTTACCTAGATAAATCCTTGCCAGATGGATGTTTAATAAATGTAACTCGTTACAAATTCCACATGTTATCTTCATAGTACTGTGATGTAGTTAATGAAGTAATGATTCCCCACTGAAATTGCTCTTCTCAGTATCCTTTGGTTCTTCCTTTCTGCCTAACTTTTTAGCACTGGAGTGTCCAAAGTCTCACCAATTGGACCTATTTCTTTGACAGCATGTTTGAAGCTTCTAATGGGGAGGGGGGCACACAGCTCCTTGAGTACCCTTGACTGAGGAATGGTCCTCTTAGACCTAGCAAGCAGCTTCAGAAGGGATGCATGTGGAGAGACTGGGAAGAATAAGAACACCTGCCCCGTCAGCCAGGATAGCTGAATCAACACTGGTAATCAGCGAAGTGACAGATGTTGCAGCCAGATTACTCTCTTGTCTTTGGACCTGTTTCCTTCACTGCCTATAGGCCCTGCTTAGTGATTTAGTATTATTGGATCTCATGGCTTTATTTATCATCTTTATGCTAATGACTGCCAAGTTATTACAGCCCAGTCATCTTTCCTAAGCTTCATACTAGTTTATCAAACTGCCTCTTTGAGATCTAGAATTAAATTTCAAACAGACATTTCATGCTTAACCTTTAAAAAACTGAACTTCTGATCTTTTCCCCAAATCTACTCTACCTACACCCATTATGCAGATCAGTTGATGGCAACATCATTCTCAAGGTTGCTCAGCCCGAAATCCGTGGAATCATCTTTTATTTTTTTCTTCCTCTTGTGTCCTGTATTTAACCCATTAGGACATCTTGGTGGTTCTGCCTTGTTCAAACTATATCTAAATCTGACTGAATGATTGTCCTTACAAATTAAAAAAAAAAAACAAACCTCAGATTGCTTAAGAGAACAGCAGAAATTCACGCGGTGGGGAAGTGATAATGTCAGAATTGAAATCTACATTTTTGACTGACCACAAATAATACGCTTCTTCCGTAACACTAGTGCTTCTCCAAGTAAGTGTTATAATTGCTATTTTATTTACATAGTTTGGAAAGTTGATTTGGCCTATTATATAACTGGATCTTTATAAATAGTATGTGTTTTTTAAATTAGGTTTTGTAGGAATTCTCTAGGCATATAGCAGTTATTTTGTAAATACTTGCCAACTGACTTGAATTGATGGTACACTTGCCATTCTATTTTGCTATGGGTTAAGAAATGTATCAATTACAAGATGTAGTTGGATATAAGGATGTGTTGGTTTCAAAAAAGGGGTATTAGTGAAATGAAATATTCAAGGTCCTTTAAAAAGCTCTTTTTCAAATATTTCTTGCTGTATCTCTGACTTTAGAGCATGTAATTAGCTCTTATTACCTTATATATAAATATTTTTCTATTTGCTGGTGTTTTCATGATATATAATATTGATCTTGATGCTGATCAATCAATCCTATATTGTGGAATTATTATTTAAATTATTCAGAATTTTTTCCATAGGGTTTCTGTATCAGAGATACATCTTACAATTTTTAAGTCCACTAGATCCTAAGTTTCTCTAATAGATTATAATAGCAAAAAGGCAGAGTTGGGATTTTGGTAGAGATATTGGAAAAGAAATTTCAGTGTTGATGACATTCTTGAAACACCCCTGTTTTAATTGATGTGTAGTGGTCATAGTAGAAGTTATTCCTTACTATACAATGAAGTGTAGCAAAAATGAAATACGTTATGCCAAATTTTTCTTGGGTTAATTTATATCCTTGAAAGAAGCCAAGACTAAGTTTCAGGGAGATATCTATTGTTGTGATATATTTGAAAAGCTGATCATTGTTTTTCTTCTTTTTATGTACATGTAGAATATTTATCTATTAAACAGATTTTAGGTCAATGACCCGTGGGTTATTAATTCATCTTTGTCATTAATTCATCTTTATTTTTCTTTTCTAAATTTGCATTTTAGAATTTACTTATTTTATTGTTCCATCAGTTTGTGTTATTTTGATTTAAGGGTGAAATTTATGACTATTTAATTCATAAAAGCAATTTTCACATCTTAAATTTGATGTGTCTGATCTCCCTATCTACCTACCTTTGCTTTCATAGAAATATTTAGTATGGAATCACTTTAAAAATATTCTTACAGGCCTGGAAATATTTCTTAATGCAGTAAGTTGAAATGTGAGGCATTAAAATCAAGAACTATGTCTAGTAATTACTGCCTGTGGCAACCGAGTGAGTTCGAGATGTGTGGCAACTGCAGCTGTAATGGCATATATTTAGAAAGGAAACTTAATTTGCTACTTCTAAAAAAAAGTCTGTTGGCAAACAAACCTAAAATAAAGGTTCAAAAAAGAGATATTTTATTTCTGGAAAGTGTGTTAGTTCTGTTACCATTTGCAAGGATATCTGTGAGTCTTCACACTGTGAAATAAGCTATGATGAACCATGTTGGTGTCTTTTCTTTTTCCTAGTGCATGCCGATCAAAGGCCTAGGATTCGTACTGGGAGCCTATCAGTGCGTTTGCAAAGCAGGATTCTATCATCCACGAGTCTTTTCAGTGAACAGCTTTCAGAGTAAGTTCCCTTTGTTTCTGTGCACATATATGTATACAAGTAACATATATCATTATTACTTACTGAGATTTTCTTCAATCCTTGTTGGAGTTATATTGTTAAATCCCCACTGGTCTAGCATTCTTTTATCACTTAAGGAGTTTTAATTTTGGTTTGTTATCTACAGTGCTCTGGAGTACCACAAAAATATGTGCTCAATTTTAGGTATATTTTAATTTTTAATACATTTTAAAAGCTTGAGAATATTGTAGCTACTGAGTAAGACAAATGAGGATTCAGTTATTGAGAGGTATTGCTACAGAAATTCCCTAAAACTAATTTTGCCAGTATGTTCAGTTCATTTACTTATTTATTAATTTGTGTGCATGTTTTTTATGCTTCATAAAAGCTTACTCTCATAAAAGTGAGCAGCTTAAAGCAGTACAAATTTATTATTATACAGTGTCCATTGATCAGGTTTCTAGTCATGGGTTAGCTGGGTCTTGTACTCAAGGGCTTACCTGGCTAAAATCAAGGTGTCACCTGGGATATGATCTCTGAGGCTCAGGGTCCTCCTCTTCAGATTGTTGTATGAATTCAGTTTCTTGCAGTTATAGGCCTGAGGTCCCCATTTTCGGGTTAGCTATCAGCCTGGGGTCACTCTTACCTCCTAAAAGTTGCCTTAAGGCTCAGCCATATGGCCCTCTTACACCATGGCTGCTTACTTCTTCAAGCTACCAGGAGAATCTCCCCAGCCTGCTGAGACAGAGTCTTATATAACAAAATGACTGTCCCATCACTTTGCCATATAGTTAACCTAAGCAAAGGAGAGAATATCCCATCATAGTTATAGGTCTACGCACATTCAAAGGGAAGTGAGTTATACAGGGTTTGTAGTTCAGAATCAAAATTTGGTAATCTGGTTATTCTATTCCTACCACAGAAAATGTCAGTGTTACAATTTGAGTATTGAGTTTTATTCTATCTGTAGAGAATGCAGTGTTGCCACAGCACCTTGTAGCTAGTTACTGGATATAATAACTAAGAAGAAAGAGTCTAGTGGTGAAAGGGGGTAGCTTCGTGGGAAGTTAGGGTTTGGGGCTGCTAAAACTGGAGTATAGGTTTCTTTTAGATAGTTATCCATAAATCTTTGTCAGACCTATTATTTGTCTCTATAGGAATCTGCATTTCTACAAGGCATAGTTCAAAGGGTACATTGAGATTTGAGACCTGACTGTCTTCCTCGGGGAGTTTTGGTAGATTTTTATAGATTTAACTTCTAGGTTCTAGAGGTGAGGAACATTTTTCTTTCTCTTTGGTCATATATTTCAGAGTTCAGGCTTTGTTCTGAATAACAAAGTTTTTGTAAACAGAATTCTAAGATGGCTTCCCAGATTCCGCTTCTACATGTACTCTGTAATCCCTTCCCCTTAAGTGTGGGTGGGACCTATGAATAGAATGGGATGGTCATTTCCTTGCTTAGGCTATGTTATGTAGCAAATGTAATGATATAGTCACTCTTGTGATTACATCATATTAATAATACCTAAGACTCCATCATAGCACACTGGAGAGAGAGAGAGAGAGAGACAGAGAGAGAGAGAGAGAGATAGAATGGGAATGAATAAATAAATCTGCTGGCTTTGAAGAAGTAAGAAAGAGGGCCATGTGGTTAGGGCCTGAGGGTGGACTCTAAGAGCTGACAGTAAACTCCTCTGACAACCCATGAGAAAACAGGGACCTCAGTTTTATAAATGCAAAGAAGTAAATTCTTTCAGCAGCCTCAATACCCTCAGAAGAGGATCCTGAGCTCCAGATGAGAATGCAGCCTAGCCAAAATCTTGATTTCAGCCTAGTGAAGCCCCAAGCAGAGAACCCAGTTACCCTGTGCTAAGACTGTTATTTAACAGAAACTGGGAAATAATATCTAGACATTTAAGCCCCTACATTTTTGGTAATTTATTATGCAGCAATAGGAAACAAACAAGAGCAACTATGATGATATATCTTCAGGATGTTTTGTGTGTGTGTGTGTGTGTGTGTGTGTGTGTGTGTGTGTGTGTACAAAACCACGCTGACACCAGAGCTACTTTGGCATTCTTCACGTTTATGGTCCAGACATAACATATGATTCAACACTGAAGGATTAAGGGAAAAGGTTTTAGCTTATGTTCTGTGAAGGTATTTTGTATCTGGTTTACCCACATTTGTTCTCAGCTCCCACTATATGACTGAAATAAAACATCTAAATATTGTAGAATCAGAGGATGACTATGCCATTTGCTTATAACACCACCAGGAGAAACTGGTTAACCTTTAACAACTTATCTTTATTTAATTTGCACACTCCTACTTTCTTCCTTATTTTAAAAGCCAGTGTTTTTTACTGGACCTACACTCTAAGAAACGGCTGCTTCTCTGCCTAAGTCTAACTCCATGTTATATACATTGCAGCCACAGAAAAGAGGCCACAGTTTTCAGAAAGATGATCTATAGATGAATTTAGCTAGGATTCAGCTTTGACTTTAGCACATACTTAACTAGGACTGACCTTTCTCAATGACAGAGCAGAAAGCTAGCTACATGTTATAATTTAATCCAGTAAAGTGCTCTTTGACCAAAAATATCTTTTCCTGATGGCCCTGTCAAGTTGCATGAAAATCTAACATTAATCACTTCTTGTCCTAAAGAAAGAAGGCAACAAGCTGACCAGCAATATGAGCTATATAAACTCACTAGGGTCAGTCATCAACCAAGAACTATCCAAAATTTTTTTTTTAGATTTTTGGTTCATTATTAGAATATATTACATGTCTCTGTGTTTTAATTTGTTAAGTCTTTTAATCATAGTATCCAGGCAAATTATATGAGCGGTTATTTTCATACTTTTTTGAGGAGGTATCCATGAAATAAGGAATGACCATATATGTCCCCTGGGGTCAAAGGTAAAGAGGACATTGGAGACCCAACATATGAGCTAACATAGGTAAAACTACCATAGCACATAGCATATAAGTGTTCAGTAGATGGAGTTAAATAAATGAATATGTGTATACATACATACACAAGTAAACATTAGTGATACGTGTAAATAGATAATCCTTAAGCAACATTGGTAATTATCATCTTACCTCAAATATTTTATTACATTAGAGTAACCAGTGACTTAAGCTGGAACTTTTGGAGAATGAATTCTGTGCGGATCAGAAGGAAGATGGGACAGCATATGTCTGTAGCAACCAGTGCTGCATTGAGAAAGGCAATAGGAAGGAAGAACGCTTGGTAGTTAGAGGCAACAGGAGCAAATGAGTTGCCTGATAAGCAAAATGGGGCATAGAAAACAGAAAGGATGTACTGCAAAGATAAAATTCACTTAATCTATACATGTAAATCTAGAAAAAAGAGCCCAAATTTCTGCATCTCTTACAGTCTTATATGCCCTTTGGAGAGAAGAGCTAAGCTGTAGTGCTGATCTCTTAGAGAAAATGTAAATATGACTGTTAAAAATCCTGTTAAAATTCAAAATGTTTTAAAAATCTTTATTTAGACCAAGACCCACAGTAAACAAAGGGCTTGTAAAGACCAACAGGATAGGTTCAAATGACATAATTTGAAATTGTGCTGACATCCCAGAGACCTTGTTCTTGGCATCTCTCTTGAAATGGTGGTCATATGTGAGCTAATAGGATCTGACATCTGGATAGCAGCAGGATTTTGGAATAACCAAGTACTGATGTATAGCTGTCTCTTCAAATCTAGGTTGTTCCCTTGCAGGTTGATGAAGTATAAGCTTGTGACAAGCTCACCTTCATTAAATCCATCTAGCTTAGTATGGATTCTGTCTTCAGTGAAACTTTTCTCTTTCACGTGGACATACTACCAGCCTTTCACTCTTATTTCCTTTGTCTTGTGGATTGACTTCAGCTCGTGTACATTTTCAGATAAAGCCCAACTTGCAAATGACCCATACGTAAAGATGACAAAGCCTACTTTGCACTCCAGTGCTATTGATATGAGAAGCATGTGATGAGGGAAAAAAGACAGCAGAAGTAATTAGAGTCTTAAAAAGTGTGTCGTTTTGGAAGAAAAAGAAGGGAAGCTCTTTGAAAGGGGTACAATTTAGGGATGCCGCGCTCAAAGGGAAAACGTTCAGAAAGGCTGATTTGTCTCTGGGATGAGCCTCTTATTTTGTTATGTTCGAGTCTTACCTTCTCTCTCTCTCCTCTGTTTCAAGGCTGGAGAGCTGGAGATATTTGGCTTTATGCAGACTTCAGTTTCAGTCTCTAGTACAAATCCAAAACTTAGATGGAATAGATTAAAAGAGATTGAACATCACATTCTCATAATGAGCATCGTCACTTTTGCTGCTGGTCTGACTTCAGCCTTGCAGTCTGGTTCTGAAGCTAGACTTTTGCTATATTATGAAAACCTAGTCCTAATCAGTTTTACTCCAATTGTAGTAGAACAATTCTCCATCTAATTGCCCATGCTTATGTTTTTGCATCAGGCATTTGCCTAATTTTCAGTTTTCATATTTTCTTTCATTAGTCCTGTTTATAGGGCTTAGAGTCCCATCACTGAATGTGTCTGGCAGATGGCGTTAGTTGCCAGTGGAAGAGTTCCCAGTGCTCCCAATCTACTTGGAGTACTGACTATTGCATTTACCTTGTTTATCTGTGACTACATTCTTTTCAACTGCTGGGACACATCCCATACCGTGTTGGACTTCCCTGGTTGCTAACCTCAGAGTTGAGTTTCTACCCAGAGTACAACATAATAATTTAAGCACATGGTCTTTGGAATAAGTCTTAGGGTTGAATCCCAGCTCTACTACTCACTTATACTGTGATCTTGGCCAAATTGTGTAAATTTCCTACCCTTCATTTATGTCATATGTAAAATTAGGATAATATCATCTGCTTTATAGAATTGTTATAAGGATCAAATGAAGTAATAAATATAAAGTTCTAATCCTAATACATGACATATAGTAAATGCTCAGAAATATTATTTTCATTATTATTTGAAAGCTTGTGTTTATTCTGCTTATTCCTTTTCTCAAATACTCTGCCTATTTTTATTCCTTAAGCTAGTATCTGCTCCACCTCCCAGCAGAGGACTATATTTCCAGATCTCAGATCTTTTCAGTTCACCTCATCCTAAAAATGGGCTATGCTCTGAGATATAATACTCCAGTCCTCCAAAAATCATCCTTTTCTCCCACTGGCTGAAATATTACATTAGATATTTCCCCCTTGTTTATCTATTTTATTATTATTTTAATGTATTTGCATTATTTTGCTTTATTAGACTACTAATTAGAGATTTACTGAAGTTAGCAGTAATCTTTCTCCAAATATTAAAAAAACCTCCAGTAGGAAAATTTGACTGTCAGTCATTCACATATTAGCTCATCGCGGTAGACAGAATATCTGAAAGTTTAGTGACATATTAGTGACTATTCTCCCTGCATGGTGGAATTATTCATGATTTTTGATTTTGCCTCTGTGTTTTCTTTTTTCCTGTGTAAAGATGCATTACTTATACAAAATCATGAAGTTTTAAAAATGCAACGTAATATTTAACATATTCCTATATGACTGTTTTGTTCAGGGATGAGGTTAAAAAATAAAACTTTAAATATCCAAATTTAGCAAACTGTGACAAGAAATAAGACAAAGTCTAAAAATTACTATTTATAAAGAAAGAAGTGAGCTATAGTGAAGAAACTTGTGGCAGACCTCCTTCCCAAGTAATCAAAGTTAGCATCAGACTGACTCCTTGTGCCTGCCTCCTGATGTGGATACACTGATGGCAACATTACCTTTATGGTATTCCTGCCCAGAATCAATAATCTGAATCTAATCACGAGGAAACATGAGATGAACCCAAACTGAGGGGTGCTGCACAAAATAACTAGCCTGTGCTCTTCAAAAATGTCAAGGTCCAAAAGAACAAAGAAATGCTGAGGAACCGTTCTAGATCAAAGCCTAGACATACAGCAAGTAAGTCCAATGCATGATCCTGGAGTTCATCCCAGATGGGGATAAGTAGCCCCAAAGAACATAATTGTAACAATTAATTAAATTTTAATATGGGCTATAAAATAGATGATAATATATTGATATTAAATTTCCCAACTCTGACCATTATAATGTGGTAATGTATGAGGATGCTCTTTTCTTAGGACACACAAACTGAAGTGTTTATGAGTAAAAGGAAACAGTATCTTAACCTACTCTCAGATGGTTCACAAAGAATAGTATACATATAAATTTATAAACATCTATCAAGAGAATTTGAATGACAAAGTAAATACAACAGAATGTAAATAATCGGTGAATCTGGAAAAAGAATATATTGGATTTCTTTGTACTATTGTAGATTTTCTGTGAATTTTAAATTATATCAAAATCAAAAGTTACAAAAATGTATTTTGAGAACATTGTCTGTGTTTCAATTCAGAGGGCAGAAATTTTTCAATAATTGTAGCATTGTTAATTAGATCTTTAGGATTTAGAGCAAACATTCACTTAACAAAATGAATTTATTGCTATCTAAAGGGATGTGGTTTAAAAAATTTTTATTATAAAAATATTACATGCTCCCTAAACAAACTTTGGAATGTATAGAAAAGTAGAATTTAAAATACCACTCCAAAGTCTATTGTTCACTGAATTCTTTTCAGTTTGTAGTTTTTACACAAGTATCTGTATATATGATCTTTCTAGAAACTTGGAATTATGTTCATTTTAAATTTTATACATAGTTTTTTTGAACATAATTTTAATAGTTACATAGAATTCCATTGAATTAATGCACCGTGGTTTACTTAACCATTCTAATGTTTATACTTTTACTAGTTTATATAAATATAAAACTATACATATATAAAAATTTAGAGGTTTTATGTTATTTTTCTTGTCATTGAAACAAAATTAAGGCAAGCAAATAAGTTAACATACTGTTCACAGATTGTCACAATTTATTTTGGCAGACTCCTGTTTATAGGTGAATGTTTTAGATTCCTCATATGTCCTGTAAATGCCACTGTAACCTTCTCCCAAGGTCCTTTTCTATATTTTTGCTCAAGGCAGCATATTTGATCACCCATATAAGGAACTAAAGAGCTGCTATTGCCAAAGCTAATAGATCAACATATTTGCCATTTGTTTTCAGGAAGTGTTAGGTTATTAAGTATGAAAGGCCCGATTTCCTTAAGTACTAAGTTTGACAGTCGATATCTCTGACATTTCCCTTTGACACTTCTTGTTTTATTTTTATTGTGAAGGTACATCCTCAGTCTTTCTAATACATGGTTTGGCTTGTGATTATCTTTCAAAGTTTTTTTTTAGACCAATTTTTGTGAAACCATGGATAAGTAAAAAATTCATGTTATTTTTGAGTATGAGTTCTGTTGTGGAACGAATACTGAGCCCACAGCCGGAAATATCAATTAAGGGTTTGGTAATGAACGCACAGTACATTGATGGTTTGAAAAGTTCTGTTCTGGTGATTTTAATCTTGAAAATGAGCCACTTTTGCTACTAAGGTGGATGATGATTAGCCAAAAGCTGTAGTGGAAACAAATTCATCTGAACCTATGCATGCATTAGCAGCAAGGCTTGATGTTACTATTCCAACAATATTGGACCATTTGAAACAAATTGGTAAGGTAAAGAAGCTGGATAGATGGGTACTGCATGAATTAAATGAGCATCAGAAGAGAAATTGTCTTGAAGCTTGCCTTTCTTTGCTGTCACAACATAAAGGTGAACCATTTCTATACCGCATTGTTACATGTGATGAAAAATGGATTCTTTTTGACAATTGCAAGAGTTTGGCACAATGGTTGGATAAAGACGAAGTGCCGAAACACAGTCCAAAACTGACTATTCATCAAAAAAAGCTAATGATGTCTGTTTAGTGGTCCAGCACTGGTATTAACCACTGCAGCTTCATCAAACTTGGTCTATCGATTACAGAGGATGTCTGTCTACTGCAACCGATTGGAAGAAATGATGAGGATACTTGCAATTAAACAACTGAGACTGGTCAATAGAGACAGACCAATCCTCTTGCAAGACAACGCTTGACCACATGTCACACAAACAAGTCCAGCTGCTCAAACGACAGCAGTTGGACTTGGAAACTCTCTGTCACCCACTATATTCACCAGACCTTGCACCAATTGACCACCACTTCTTCCAGGCTTTGGACCACTTCTTGCAAGGAAAAATATTCAGCTCTCAAATTTCTTTCCTTTTCTGCCTCAGGGCTTTCTCTGAAGCCCTCTAAGCTTGCTCAGCCCTTGCTCAGAGTGTGGGGAAATTGAAGTTCTCTGGGACACTGATCAAACAAAGGGATTGGTAATTGCCGCATAAGTGTTCTAGCCTCCCATCCTTTGGAGAGACAAACCTGTGGGTCATGCTATGCAGTTTTTAGACAGATCCCAGGAGGATGGATCCCTCATCACCTGCGGTAATATCCAACTCATCCATCTACGCTTTATTGCCTTTTCTTTCTTCCTTGTCTCACTCTATCTGATCTCCTTCTAGCTCCTTCTGTCACTCCATCTTTACACCTTCTTTTGGGAAGCACCTAAATCAGATATCTACATCCAAGTCCTTATCTCAGGTTCTGCTTTCTGGGAACCAAGACCAAGATAGCAGCTTTAGGCCTTTGATAGTGGCAAATTAATTGAAATGCAGAGAAAATGTGTTTTTCTGTTAAAGCTTTCTGCATTTGCAGTTACAGAAAGAAATAATGCAGTGCCTCTTGTAAAATAGGAGGCAGAGCGAGAGACAGTTTTGGATGATTAAGGATTTTGTTTGGCATTAGTGTTGGAGGGCCCTCGGTGTCTTCACTATCTGCACTTATTCTCATGGTGATTTCATCCAGTCTCACGGCTCAAATACTACATAAATGCCTGCTGCCTTCAAATATTTCTCTTTGGTGCAGACCTTTCCCCCAAACACCAGACTTATATATTAAGATGCCTTTTTGAAGTTGTCACTTAGACCTCTCTAGCAGACATCCTGAAACTGACCGGTTAAGAATGGATTTATGATCTTCTCCAGAACTCTCTCCACATACATTCTTCCCCATCTTGGTTGATGGTAACTTCTTTCTTCTACTGGTTCACGCTAAACACCTTGGAGTTATCCCTGACTCTTTTCTTCTCTTGTGGGCCATAACCAACTCATCCAAAAATCCCGTTGACTACACCTTCTAACTCTGTCTATATCCAACCCTCTTTTACTGCCACACTGTGGTCCCAGCCACCTCTGGTTCTCCCCTGGGTTACTACAGTAGCTTCTCACCCCTCTCCCCGCTTCTTCCCTTGCCCTCTGCAGTATGTTCTCTACACAACCAAAGCAATCCTTATCAACAGAAAGCATATACTCCTCATCCCAAAACCCTGCCATGGCTCTCTGTTTTACTGAGGGCAGAATCCAAGTCCCTGCAGTGGTCCACAGTATTCTCTGTGGTCAGGCCCCGTTACGTGTCTGAGTTTTCTTCCCCTATCCCGCCCCCCGCTCACTCTGCTCTTGCCCTACTAGCCTCTTTGCACTTCCTCATGTACGCAGGTATGCTCTGACCTTAGCACCGTCGTTCTGGCTTTATCCTCTGCCAGGATAAAGGCAGAATGGCCAACTCCCTTACCTCCTTCAAATCTTTGCTCAAATATCACTTTTAGAGTGAAACCTACCCAGACCACTTTATTCAAAATTGCAACTCCTATCCCCGGCCTGTTTGATGCCCCTCACCTTGGCCCACTTTTACTTTTTCCTCTTGGCACTTCTCAGCTTTATTACACAACATTTTTCACCTACTATATTGAATAACATAGGTTGTGTCTGTTTTCTCCCACTAGAACAAAAATTGTACAGAAGCAGAGATCTTTGTTTTGTTCACTGATTTATCCCCCTGAGACAGTGCCTGACATAATTTGCCACTCAAAGAAAATACTCGTTGAGATGAATAAGACTTTGTTTCTGTCAAACAAAGTTTCTCTTATTCTCCCAGTTCTTTCTCTCTAATATTTCATTCTAAAAAAATGACTTGGAGTAACTTGCAGAAATGTATGCTGTATAAAAAGAATAACAATTAAAGATTAAGAAATTGGGGCAAAAGTAAAATAATGGTCATTTAAAAAGCCAGAGATAAGGTTAGGTTTTTATGTTTGCTAGAAATGAAGCATAGATTTAGTTCTGAGGAAAGAGATACTCTCACATTTTGATTGGTTAAAAATTATTGAACATTTTTATAAAACTTGAAGGACATGTCAAATGTAATAGCTAAAATGTGACTAAGACTGCTTGCTGCAGTCATATGGTGCAAAAACTAAAAAGCTCAAATATACTAAGCAGTTAATATACAACAATATTTTTTAGGTTTCAGTGATTCAAGGTGTTCTCTGTTCATCCCATCTTGGAGAATTATACCTTTGCTGATAATGGGTGAAGTTCCAAGTTTTATTTATATTGAAAGTAAATAGTATACATTGTTTGGCTTAAATGTAACCAGGAGCTTAAGCCAACAAGAAAATGTCAGCCTATTTAGCTGAAGCAAGAAAGCAAAATCTGGCTTAAGGACTTTCACAAAACAAACACTTCCTACAGATACTTTTTTAAAATTAATTTAACTTTTGTTCTTTTTTTGGTAATTTTTTGTTTGAGGAGTGTTTGCACCTATTAGGAATTACTCTTTTGTTGCTAATATCCAGTGTCTATAAAACCATCAAGTTTCAATATTTTGTCCATGGTTTTTGGTTGTTTCTGATGGCAAGGCAAATTTAATCCCTGTTCTTCCATCTTGGCTAGAAGGGGGAAATCCTAACCTCTGTCTGGCAAATCTGAATTTTTAGAGCTCATACTTCATCATCTCCTAATCCATAGTGCTCTAATCTACAGTGCTCTGTGACTCTTGACATTTTAGTCCCCCTCATCAGACCTTCTGAATCCTTGACAACTTTATCTTATGAAGGACAGTGACTCTGGCTTCTCTTACATGATTATCCAGGTTGTACTCAAGAGTTAACTCATTGTTTTCTCAGTATCCCAGGCTCTCATACTCTTAATATTTGACTCGTGTGCTCTGTTATTCCTCAAGTTTGTGTCTGCATTGGATACCTGTTTTTTTATCACTTCAAATCACTCTGGGCCTTACCTCTTACACTAGCCATTGCTATGACCATTTCCTGAAGGCTTTGCGTGGCTTTGCGTAGATGCGGTTGTATGTGCCTTTCATCAGACCGGAAGCGCATCCTGTACTTCTCACTTGCTGTTCTGCCGTGGAGCACCTCTGCAGTCATGGCACAGGGTGCAGTAATCTGCTCTGGATTCGCATGTTCATAACGCAGAAACGTGGGGCAGTTAATAACTCTGGTCACCCTTGATCTATGAGTAAGGTTGATGATGGAGAAATGTTTCCCCCTTCGTTTCCACGATTGACTCAGATTCAAGAAGTCCCTGGAGGATTGAGCACCAGTCACCCCAGTGGAGTGAACGCTGCAGCTCCCTTACACAGCCTTGGGGTGGCTGTTCTCCTTCCCTTTTCTACTCCGCCTCTCTTATACTCTTGTTCTCTGGAAGCACATTTTTAATCACTTGGAAATAAGCCTAAAACTGTCATTGGCACGGTCCTTTCTTTATTCTCTGTTCTCTACTGACCTGTCCTCTCCATTTCTTTCTATGCTACTGATAAGTGTAGAAAATCACAAACTATCTTGATGATGTCTCCTGGTAATTTATACCATCTTACTCTATCTAGATTCTTTTTCTGCCAAGTGATCCATCTTGTGTGATATTGCTGCCTCAGGCCAGATGCAGTGGCTCATATCTCTAAGCCCAGCACTTTGGGAAGTCAAAGTGGTAGGATCGGTTGAGCTCAGGAGTTGGAGACCAGCCTGGGCAACATAGTGAGACCCTGTCTCCACAAAAAGTTTTAAAAAAAATAGCTGGGCATGGTGGCACATGCCTGTAATCTCAGTTATTCAGGAGGCTGAGACAGGAGAACCACCTGAGCCCAGGAGTTTGAGGCTGCAAGTGAGCTATGTCCATGCCACTATACTCCAGCCTAGGGTGACAAAGCGAGACCCTGTCTCTAAGGAAAAAATAATAAATAAATAAATATAAAAATAAATAAATAAATATAGATAGATAGAGAGACGGCTACTGCAGCCTTTCATGTTGTTAGCCTCAAAACTGGCCTTCTTCATTCTCTTTTTAAAAATTATTATTTCAAAATATTACAGGGGTACAAATGTTTTATTTCAAGGATCAGTTTTGTTATGCTTGAGTCAGGGTTGTAAGTGTGCCCATCACCCAGGCAGTGTTCATTGTACCTGTTAGGTAGGTTTTCGGCCATCCCCTCCCCACTCCTCCCGCCCCTGCTTGATTTCCACAGAGTTTTACTTCCCTCTGTGCACATGTGTGCTGATCCGTTAGTTCCAGCTTAGCAGTGAGTACATGTAGTGTTTTTCTTTTCCATTCTTTAGATACTTCACTTAGGATGATGGTCTCCAGTTCCATCCAAATTGTTGCAAAAGGCCTTAATTCATCCTTATTCATGGCTGAGTAGTACTCCATGGTATACATATACCACATTTTGTTAATCCACTCATGAACTGATGGGCACTTGGGTTGATTCCGCATCTTTGCAATTGTGAATTGTGCTGCAATAAACATTCAAGTATGGCTGTCTTTTTGATAAAATGACTTACTTTCCTTTGGGTAAATACCCTTCACTCTCAACATGTATTCTCACCTGCTTTGTTGAGAAGGATAAGACTAAAAGATTGGCTTCCATGTTTTCTTTTTTCTCTGCTTCTAAACGGTTTTTTTCAACTGATTCCTCCTCTGTACCAAAAAACAAAACAAAGGAACCTTTTAAATATCCTTAATCCACATCTACTTTTTTCCAGTGTTAGAAGAACAGATATCAGATATTCTTTGAGTTAATTTCTGCAGCTGTGCTCTTGATTATGTCCAGTCATAACTTGTCAAGTCCTTTCTTTACCAGTCTTCTCATGTCTTTCCTCCATTTCCAATGGCTCCCTTTACTGACTACAGCTGTCTTCACATCATACCTATAAAAAAGAAAACAAAACACAGAACCAAAATCCCTTTTATAAATCTCATCATTATTCCTATTTCCCATGAATTTTTCTTGTTGTTTTCATTCAATGGAGCATTTTTAAGGTATTCCATCTTATCAATTATTTAGTCCTTAATCCCTGACAACCTAATCTCAATCTCTACCACTATTTGGAAACTACCATCTTAAAGGTCAATGAAAGGTAAAATAATCATTCAATCTTGTAGCTTTTTCTCAGTTATCGTATTTGGTCATATTCTAGCATTTTTGAGTAAATTCCAGTTCTCAGTTATGGTATCATAAATATTTTTACCTGTCTGTCATCTTCCTGTGTATATTCCCTAATGGTTACCTTATCCACTCCCAGAGAACTCTGTAGGTTCTTTCTCTAACACTTGCTCCCTCTGTATCTCATTTCTTTCCTCTAACTTCCTTATTTTCTGGACAGTAGTGCCTTTCTTTAAGATGCCAATGAATTCCCAATTTCTCTTTGCATCTCCCATATTTGGAGAAGAGGAGAAAGAGCCAGTCATTGTGATTTATATAAATCATCTCATTTAATCCCCACAGCACTTCATATTTCATAAATAAGTAAACTAAGATTCCAAGTGGCATAGCGAGTTCTCTAATGTCACAGAGTTATTTAGGGGTGGGAACAATGACTGCTTGACACCAAAATCCGTATGCTTTTCACTTCGGAACAGGATGATGACTCTTAAACAGCAATACATGCTTAATCATCAAATATTCAATTACGTTTTTGCTTTTGTTTTTACTGAGGAAGGAAAGCAGACCAATACATTGTAGAAAGATTGTGAACCTTTAACAAGAGTAGAAAGAAACAAAGACTTTCTGATAAATTTTGTGTTATTAAAATGCTGTTATCCAGAAGAACCTCTCCCAAATTACTCAGTTAATCAGAGTTGTGTTATGTACTGAAGTGGGTACATATTCACTAATTTTTTTTATGTTCAGAGTTGGAGTTCAGAGTCGGAAATAGTTTGGTTTTTTAAAAAAGTATTTGTTACTAATTGGATGTTTGTTGGTGCTAAACTCAATAATTAAAGAGAATCTTTACCTATTGGGCTTCAGAGGTAATTTAAGTTTGATAACTGAGACAGAAGAATCTAAAATTAAAGTGAGGATCGATAGCAGCAGTAAGTGAATACTGTGGAAATGTCCTAAGGTTATGCAAAGTGGGAAATTACATGATAGCTTTTAAGGACGGACTATACTCTGGGCAAAGGATACACCATCATTCAGCAATTGCACACTGAGCGCCTGTTGATTAAGTATCATTTTATCCAATTTGGACCTGATGAACTTGGTAGATGGTATCCCTGCTGAATTAAGGAGTAATCAAAGCCTCATTTTGCATTCTGTGCTATCTAGGTCAAGCAGTTCCAAAAGCGATGGGTATATGTACTTGGTACATGAGAACATTGACTTTCTTATTTCTCCTTCTGATTAATTCTCTAACAAATATTTGTGGAATATGACTTGTGCTTTATGGAATTTTATTTGTTTTTGAGTGGTAGATAGTGAAATGAAAAACTTAGAAAACTGTTGCCTGCCCTCAAAGAGTTTGCTTTGCATTTTTGCTGATTTTCCTCAATTACTCTGAATGACAATTTTAAAGTCAAAGGGATAAAAATAATTTTGTTTGGATCCAAAGGCAAAGTAGCTTTCTCCCCTAGCAAGAGGGTTGACAAAAGATCTTTAATAAATGGGAAAAGAAATGAAGAGGCAAAGATGTGTTTTGACTCTGTTCTCAATCTTACCTACTTGAGGGTTGCAAATGACACTGTGGTTTTATTTGGAACTTTCAGGAAGGGGTCCAGATCACCATTTTTCAGCAAGTTCAAAGGATGTGTCGGAAGAAGCCCATGTCTGCCTACCCTGCAGGGAGGGCTGCCCCTACTGTGCTGATGACAGCCCCTGCTTTGTCCAGGAGGATAAGTATTTGCGACTTGCCATCATCTCCTTCCAAGCCCTGTGTATGCTGCTCGACTTCGTTAGCATGCTCGTGGTCTACCACTTTCGCAAAGCAAAGGTAAACCCAGGTACCCTGGTTATGATCTTCCTTTTTATTATGGTGTAACCACTTTTCTTTTTAAGCAAGTAGAATTTCCAAATCCCAGTTGCTTCTCCACTAAGCAGAGGTCTTTCTGTAATATGATTGGACTAGAATATGAAAGTTATATTCTTTAGCTTTCCAGAAAAATAGAATTAAAATATGTTACCTTATTTTAATATTTCTTCTACAGAATGTTTCCCCCTATTTAGCCTGAAGCTCAAGTGCCTCATTGCTTACTTAAAGGACTTTCCTTTGCATCATCTCTTTGGCCTTTAGAGTAACTTATTCTGCCAGCACCCAATATGTTGTTAATTTTTCATATCTAAAGAGCTTTGTTATGTTTATTATATTTTCATTTCTCTTAGACATATTGGAAAATGATAAATGACTAAAATATTTTCGAGCATATTATCCTTTGAAGAATGAATTTGTTCATGACCTATGCTTGGTCTTGCATTAGGGGACGCTTCCCTTACTGGTGATCCTGGGAAGACCTTATATAGCCTTTGAGAGAACCTGTTCTTTGGTTCTGTTCTGAGAAATCAAAGAGCAGTGTAAGCATTTGTGTACTTCTCAGTCAGGAATGGACAGAATGCTAAAATGTTCAGAGCAAAACTTTCTGGGGAGCTTTCTCCAGTTGGTCACCCAATTAATTTTATGTAGCCAGTGTTGTGTTAGAATTTGTGATGCTACTGCTCACAGAAACTTATTTATGCCATTGGAAAGAGAAAAGCCTAGAGCTTCAACCTTTTCTGAATTCAAATGACCCCTTCATGTTTGTAAAGTGTATAGATTGGTTTCAATTATAGAGCTATTTGAAAGTATAAAGTGTTCCCATTAGAAATTAAAAAAAGAAAACAACTCTTTGTGAATGGCATCTATTAAGAAGCCTCAAGTTAAAATTTTTTTTTTTTTTTTAAAAAGCCTCTATTGAGATTCTAGGAGAC
The DNA here is from genome assembly GCA_004363605.1 of Indri indri. Lineage (NCBI taxonomy): Eukaryota > Metazoa > Chordata > Mammalia > Primates > Indriidae > Indri > Indri indri. Next base: position 23,519 of record RJWJ010003678.1, on the reverse strand, counting down.
TGTATCCATTATGTTAATGTTATAGACTTTAGGAGTTATTTTAAATAGACAGTTTCATTAACAGGAACATGCATCACAAATTAAAATCAAGCTTTAAGTCAGCAAGAAAGTACAAACAGGCAAATTGATCTTCATTTAACCAATACTTTTTTTTGCAGCAAAACTATGTGTTAAATTGTGTATATAATAAAATGGTAGGCAAGTAGAATTGGGAAATATATAACCGCTGTCGCTCAGATAAAATTAGTTGATTTTTAAAAAGCCTGTCAGTGGCAGAACAGGTAAAATTGAAAGGTCTGTTTAATCCACTGCTCTGAACTCTGATATAATGTAATTCATTTACACAATGGATAACACATCGTTCTTTATGAATTTTAATTGATTTTAATCATTAATGATTGCTGTGCTAAATGAGTTGACGATACACAGTGGGTAGAATATTACATTGGATATTAAGAAACCTGAGATAGTTTTGGCTAGACCAGTGTCTAAATCTATGTTAATGTTATTTAATATTGCCAAAGTTATTAACCTTTTGAATTTCCCCGGACTTTCATGTGAAATGGCATATTAATGACCCACATCCTGCTTTATAGGAGTATCATGAGAATAGATATCTTTACGTGTTATTTTGATGAAATTTCTTTAGATACAGCCTAGTTGGAACAGTAGATTAGATATTATCTAGTTTTAAGATGGTCACCTTTTGAAAAGCAGTTACTTTTCACAGAATATCACATAATATAAGGGGGATATAAGTTAATAAAGTCAATGAACATAGACCTTGTATATTGAGGAAAGGAAATGTTTGGTGCAATTTTCTCTTGTGATTTCAAATACCAAAAGCAATGGATTAATTGTAAAAGCAATAAAACCTTTCTAGGATAGGGATCGCAGATTTATAGCATGTAGACTTTGGATTTGCTTTTTAAGTTTTTGTGTGTCTTTGCAATATTTCTTGGAGTAAAGCAGGAACTTTATCCCTTTTGTGGCAATATTGACCTTTTCCTTAGGAATTTTCCATTACATTCTCTACTCACTGACAATTAAAAGAACAAGCCACATAATGTATCAATTTATATGTATTTCGACAAGAAAAAAATCCAGTTGTAATATGGAAGTAGCATAACAGTGGTGGGTGAGTGGGAGCCAGATAGTTTAGATTTGAATCCTGTCTTTCGCATACCGTGAGACTTTGGGAAAATTGCTTAGCCTCTCTTTGCCTAGTTGTCTCCTCTATAAAATGGGGTTAACATACCATTTGTAAAAATTAACTTGAAATGGATCATAGACCTAAATGAGAGTCAAAATTAAATTGTTCTTAGGAGAAAACATAGACATAAATCTTCATGACCTATAATTTGGCAATGGTTTTCTAAATATGACATTAAAAGCATAAAAGACAAAAGAATAAGTAATAAATTGGACTTCATGAAAATTGAAAACTTTTGTATATTGAGGGACACCATTGAGAAAGTAAAAATATAATCCATAGAGTGTCAGAAAATATTTATAAATCATATATATGATAAGGGACTAGTATCCAGAATATATAAAGAGCACATAGCTAAACAATAAAAAAGTACAACTAATATAAAAAGTGGGCAGAGGGACTGAGTAGACATTTCTCCAAAGAAGATATATAGATAAACCAATATACTTATGAAAAGATGCTCAACAACATTAGTCATTAGGAAAATGCAAATCAAGCTCACAATACCCACTAACATAGCTAAAAATAATAAAAAAAAAAAACGATTACAAGTGTTGAGTATGTGGAGAAATTAAAAATCTCGTTCATTGATGGTGGAAATGTGAAATGATTCAGCCCTTTTGGAAAACAGTTTGGCAGTACCTCAAAGAATTAAAAATAGAGTGTGATATGACCCAGGAGAATCGAAAACACATCTACACACAAATGTGAATGTGAATGTTTCTAGCACCTGATAAGTGGATAAATAAAATGTGGTATATCCATATAATGGGTTATCATTTGTGAACAAAAAGGAATGAAGTACTGATATATGCTCCAACATAGATGAACCTTGCAAACGTGCTGAGTAAAACAGTCACAAAAGACCATATATTGTATGATTCCATTTATACGAAATGCTCAGAATAAATTCATAGGGATAAGAAGTAGATCAGTGGTTGTCAGAGCCTACCAGGAGGTAAGCATGGGGAGCGACTGCTAATGAGTTTGGGGTTTCTTTTTGTGGTGATGAAAATGTTCTAAAATTAGATTCAAAAGAATTCAAAATTAGTTCAAAAGAATAAGGAGTTGGAAAATATAGCCATGCCTGTTTGAAGTAGGCATCCCAGCTCCATAAATGCTCATTCACAGGCATAGAAATATTTCTATGCTGATAATCATCTTCAAAACACATTTACTGTGCATTTATTTATATGTGGCTTTTGTACTTTTCAAGAGTAATTAGTGTGCAAGTGAACTGCAATGTACTTACCTATTTATTGATATCATTGGCCCTTCTAGGAAGGTTCACTGTCTACCTCCCACCCTCAAAATGAGAGAGTTTTGGAAATCTGTCCTGGTTAGCAATTACGAAGTCACCAGGAATATGCAGGATGCATACTCCTGTTGTGTTGTTATAACAGTAACAAAAATAGTAACAAAAAATTTCGTAACATAAAAATTAATTTGTTACCACTTTTCTGGTTTTAATTTAAATAGAAGAAAATATTTCAGAACTAGAATGGAATAACCTCTCTTTTCATGTGGATAAGAAAACCCAGTCTCTGGAAGATTGTGAGTTGCCCAAGTAACTCAGCTAGGTTGAGAAATGTATGTTTTTATATTTTGTCTTATTCTGTCTAGCACATGAAATAAACATTTATACAAGATTAAAAGTATAAAAGAAAAGGATAGAAAAAATTAGTTGAAATCAAGGGTGGGGTTACAGTATAAAATGGATTTCATGAGGGCAGGGGTACTGTTCTAACCTAGCACTAGAAGGAGGAGCTTTATTGGAGTTTTCTAATAGCAATACCAGTGGGAGAAAAAGAAGGAATCACAGTGTCCCTAAGATAAAAACCAACCAGTCACCGAGATGAAATTAAAATATTCTTGGCACTGAATCTTGAAAGAAATTTCTCCTGTGGATTGTTGTATCGACACTGTTGTAAAGTGTAGTGAATGATAAGCATCCCTACATGAAATAGAATAATAATTTTCATAGCTCTGTTTCCGTTAATTTTCCCGAACGTATGCTGATATATGAATACTTACATGTATTAATAGCACAGGCAAATCAATTCTGTAGGGGTGTCACAATGTTGTCCTGATACACTGTTCTTTGCTGGTTGATGTTAATGTAGGGATAATTTTAATGTCTAGATCACAGTTGACTAATATATATATGGTATATATATAGTATATACCATATACCATATAATATATATGGTAGGCACACATGGTCAGTCCTTGTTCCTATTTCATTCAGAATAAGCCCCAGAACCGTTTTCATCAAGCAGAACGCTAAGCAGGTTCTATGCACAAAATCTATTTGCTGTCCTGGATCTAGAAAATTGAGAGGATTGCAAATCCTTCATGTAAATTTCATAAATATTGTTGCTCTTTCCTGAGTTATGGAAAGGTATTCACTGAGTAACACCAAATTTGCAGTTTTCCCTTTCAAGAACTAGTAGGCAATTTCTCTGTATTTCTATTGATTGCGAAGCTGTGTGCTGTAATAGCGAGCCAAGCTGGGGTAGAACCGCGTGCACTGATGAAGGCTGAGGCATCTACCTAGACGTACACCTGAAGACAAGTGTGCTCTCTCATCCACACGGAGACAACCTGCGGGAGGGCCAGGGAACAGCTGGTTAGGGAAGGCACCTAAGCTAAAATCTGAGACTTGTTCCTTGCTGCTGCTTTCACCAATGCGTGAACCATGTTCTTTAATCCAGTTTCACCAGAATTTATGGTAAGTCACATCTTAATTGCCTTTAGTGTGTGCACCATATTTTATTTAGGGCCTTCTAGAAATAGATCACTTTCGAACTTAGGCCCCTTTTATTTATATTAGAGTAGTTCTGTGAATTGACCAAAATAAACACATTGACAAATAAAAATAGGAAAAATGATGTCAGTGTCAAATTCAGCAGCTGAATCTGTACTTCTAGGCAGCAAGCAAATATGCTATAATGGTAATAAAGAATTCTCTGTTCTAAAGTGAAATATTAGGTGATCATATTAAAAGACATAAGATGGTATAGAAATCAATGTCTTTCATTTGCATCATTCTTCCAAGAAAGTCTAAGTTAGAGTACATTTAACTGTAAGGTTTATCCAGGCCCCAGATATCAACTCTATAGTAATTGCTAACAATTGCTGATCAAAGATTGGTTTAACATTTTATCATTTTAAATGACACAAATGCCATTATATTTTTGGGTGAGACTTGTGGTATAACACCTCAAAGAGCAAATTAAATTTTACTCTGCAGAAACATTTAGGGAACTAATTGCATGAATTTGTCCCTATGCCTTTGGTTAAAAATGAACTCTGTCCGTAAACTGAATGATTTTGAGCACAGTGTGTTCTTCTAAGACAACAGCAATTTTAAAACAGTATTTTAAAGAGCCTGAATATTAAATATTTTTGAATTTATTCTACATTTTTTACCAAATATTATAACAAGTGACATATTTTTCTGTTGGTTATTCCAAAGAGAGCATATGGTTTTTTTTTACAGGTTAATAATGTCTAGTGTTAGTATAGTTTATTTTTGAATGAAAATTTAAAAGAAATAAGATACACTGGAAGAAATAGTAGCTTATACCATTTCTGAAAATAATCTTTTGCTTGACTGATTGTTAGTAAATTTTAGCATGTTTTGTTAAAGTTTAGTAATTTGAAAAAAAAGCTAGCGATTTTGTTTTTCAAGTGAACATACTATGGTTGGTATTTTCCTTTCCATTCCTGTAATAGTTCTTTTTTAAAAAATTAGAAGTTAACAAGAGATTTATTAATAGTAGCCATGCTAACTTTTGGTTTGGAAAATGAGATGTTTTAAATATAATGTATGAAGTAACTTTTTAGCAAAATTCTGTTAACCTAATTATGATGTTCTAATGACTATTTTGGTAAAGGCAGATAAGTATATCATATTTTTATTGTGGTAAAGTATGTGTAACTTAAAATTTACTATTTTATCTTTTCTTGAGTGTACAGTTCAGTGGCATTAAATACAGTCACATTGTTACGCAGCATCATATATGTAACTTAAAATTTGCCATTTTATCTTTTCCTAAGTGTATAATTCGATGGCATTAAATATATTTACATTGTTGTGCAAACACCACCACCGTCCATTTACAGAATTTTTTCATCATCTCAAACTGAACTCTGTACCCATTAAGCAGTAAACCCCCATTGCCCTCCCTGGTAATAACCTCACTTCTGTTTTCTATTGCTACAGATTTACCTACCTTTAATACCTCATATAAATGGAATCATGCAGTATTTATTCTTTTGTGTCTGGCTTATTTCACATAGCATAATGTTTTCAAGGTTCATTGATGTGGTAACATAGAACTTCATTTCTTTTTGTGGCTGAATGATACTCTATTGTATGTATACGCCACATGTTGTTTTTCCATTCATCTGTTGATGGACATTTGGGCTGTTTCTACTTTTTGGCTATTGTGAAAGATGCTGCTGTGAACGTGCGTGTACAAATATCTGTTTGAATCCCCGCTTCAATTCTGCGGATGGATACCTGGCAGTGGCATTAATGGATCATATGGCAATTCTACGTTTCATGATTTGAGGAACCACCAAACTTTTTCACAGACGATACACCATTTTATATTTCTACCCACACTTCACAAGGGTTATAGTTCCTCTACGTCATAACCAACAGTGTTTTTGCTTGTTCGTTTTTTTTTTTTTTAATATTAGTCATCCTAATGAGTATGAAGTGGTATCTCATCGTGGTTTTCCCTTGCATTTTCCTAATGTTCAGTGACAGTAGAGTGACTTTTCATATGCTTATGGGCCATTTGTATATCCTCTTTGGAGTAATGTCTGTTCAGGTCTTTTGCCCATGGACCAAGAGTCCATGGCTTATATTACCATTCATTCTTGGTGTTGTACATTCTATGGGTTTGGACAAATGTAAAATAATGCCTATCTACCATTCTAGTATCATGCAGACTAGTTTCACTACTCTAAAAATCCTCCATGCTCTGCCTTTGCTCATTTTTGAATTGGGTTATCTGGTTTTTATTGCTGAGTTATAGGAGTTCTTTATATATTCTGGATATTAATCTCTTATCAGATATATGAATTGCAAATATTTTCTCCCATTCCATGGGTTGTAATTTCCCTCTCATGTTAGTGTCTTTTGATGCCCCAAAGTTTTTAATTTTGATAAAGTTTAATATATCTATGTTTTCTTTTGTTGCTTATGCTTTTGGTGTCATATCCAAGAAAGACTAGCCAAATCTAATGTCAAAGCTCTTCTCCTGTGTTTTCTTTTTGGAGTTTTACAGTTTTAGGCCTTGCATTTGGTCTCTAATCCATTTTGAGTTAATTTTTGTGTATGATACAAGGTAAGAATTCAACTTCATTCTTTTGCATATGGATGGGATGTTTTCCCATTTTTCCATTCAACCATTTGTTGAAAAGATGGTCCTTACCCTGTTGTGTAGTCCTGGCACCCTAGCTGAAGATCATTTGACCATAAATACGAGGCTTTATTTCTGGGCTTTTTATTCTGTTCCATTGGTCTATATGCCTGTCTTTGGCCAGTACCATGCTGTATTGATTATTGTAGCTTTGTAGCAAGTTTTGAAATCAGGAAGTGTGAGACCTCCAGCTTTGTGCTTTTCAAGATTGTTTTGGCTATTTGGGGTCCCTTGAGATTCCATATGAATTTTAATATGGGTTTTTCTATTTCTGCTAGACCACTGTTGGGATTTTGATGGGGATTGTATTGAATCTGTAGATCACTTTGGGTAGTTTTGCCATCTTAAGAATATTAAGTCTTCCAGTCCATAAAGACAGGATGCCTTTTTACTTATTTGTGTCTTTCATTTATTTTAGAAATGTTTTTTAGTTTTCAGTGTACAAGTCTTTTGCCCCCTTCTTTGAATTTATTCCTAAGTATTGTGATATATCAATTTTTATAAATACGTTTTATGATTTGTATTATCCTTTGATTAAATCGGTTCTGTCACATGTTATCTTCCATAGTCCCAATGAATAACAAGTCTGTGATTTTCCTTTTGTACTAAGCAATTGCTATTTCTCTTTCATGCTTTCTATTTTCTCTAACAATACATGAAAATAGTCAGAATGGTTAGAAGCCAAGCATTTCTTATACTTTCAGTGTACCTTATAGGAGTATTGTAGAAGTTCCATACCAATTTACAAATTTTTTTTCTTAAACCTCATTCAAGTACTGGCCAATTGCTATACCCAATATAGGATGATGTTATTTACTTTGTAGGTTTATAGATAATATTTCCTTCAATTTTTGTTTTTCTGAGGCCTACAAAATTGGTTTTGAATCTTGTCAGATATTTTAATTCTATTGAACTAATAAAATATCACGCAATATTACAATACCATTTTCATTTCCCATTAAAAGAATATAAATGAGAACTATTTTTTCCTTATCTCCCCCTTTCCCATTTTATTAAAATTTAATCTAGGGTTAGTTGCCATCCGTTTTTAATAATAGAAATCATCAGTTTCAAAAAGAAAACAATTCTCTAATGTATTTTGGATAAATTGTTTAGACTTCTGCCTATATTTGGTTTAATTGCCAACTTTCCAACATTTCCAATTACAATTTCTTGCTTTTCAGTTCTGACTTTTGTCTAACCTTTTCTCATTATGAAATATCAATATCCTTAAGTAGTTTGTTCAGAAAATGGTAGTTTTGTACCCCTGTCATATCTGACCCCCCACCCAACAACTGTGGCTACTTCATGGCAACAACGTGGCTAGGAGCAGTATTTGAGGGTTTCTGTCTTTTTCTTTCAAAGCGCTGTTATTGCCACATTATTTGTCTTCTGGAATTGAACACTGTAGACAATTTTCAGGATGGCCTGCCTTTTGTCCTTTATGGACTAAAATTTTCCATCTGAATGCTTATTGACGTCTTTCTTAACTTTTACCATCATATATGGTTCTCTTTTCATTGCAGTTGCAAAAAACATGACCTATACTCTCCAATTTAAACTTGAGATTTTTCCTGAGATTGGAGAATCCCTTGTGCGTTATTTCTTATATTATCTCTCCTCCTGTAGCCTTCTGGACTTCTCTTTTAGGTCCTCCTATTACACGTAAGTTGCATCTCCAGGCCTTCTTTGTGTATGTTTTCATTGTACTATATTTGAATGGCTTCCTCTGCGATTTGAGAAGCAACTCTTCCAGCATTCAGCAGTATCCAAGCTGCTGTCCTCTATCTACATGATATTTTCACATTGAGCAACTGTTTTTAATCTCTGTACAATAGTTCCATATGGTTTTATGTCTTATTTTTGAAGGTTTTGGGGACAAACAGCCTGCATTAAAATACTGGTTTTTTTTTCCATTTTCTAGATGTATGACACTAAGGTTACATAGTTGCTTAATTAGCAAGTCACTCAGTCTCTCTAGATGAGTTTTATCATATGTATAATAGGGACAATCATGGTATATATCTCAAGAATCTTGTGGAAAAATTAAGGAGAGAACACATATGAAGCACTTAGCATAGTACCTGATACATCTTTGGTATTACTACTACTGCTGCTGTTGTCACACCCTTGGAGATATTGTGAGTTTAGTACCAGACTACTGCAATAGTCAAATATTGTAATAAAGCCAGTTACACAAAGTTTTTGGTTTCCCAGTGCATATAACATTAGATTTACATGATACTTTAGTCTACTAGGTGTGTAATAGCATTATGTCTGGAAAAAAGTATACTTACCTTAATTAAAAAATATAGTTGACCCTTCAAAAACATGGATATGCCTGCATGGGTCTAATTATACGTGGAATTTTTTCAACCAAACCTGGGTGGAAAACACAATATTCACAGGATGGCATAGGTGTATACAGAGGGCTGACATTTCAAATTGGTGGGCCAACTGTGGGACTTGAATGTGCAAGGATTTTGGTGTGCTCTGGGTTTGAGGGGTTGGGGTGAGATCAGGTCCTGAAACCAATCCCCTGTGTATAGGGAGAGACAGCTGTGCTTTATTGCTAAAAAATGCTAATGATCACCTGGGCCTTCAGGGAGTCATAATCTTGTTGCTGGTGGAAGGTCAATGCTGATGGCTGCTGACTGATCTGGGTGTTAGTTGCCAAAGGTTGGAGTGCCTGTGGCAATTTCTTAAAATAACACAACAATGAATTTTGCCACATTGATTGACTCTTCCTTTCATGATGAAAAATTTGTTTGTAACATGCAATGTTGTTTGACAGCATTTTACCCACATTAGAATATCTTTCAAAATTAGAGTCAGTCCTTTCCAACCCTACCAGTGTTTTATCAACTAAGCTTGTATAATATTCTAAACCCTTGGTTGTCATTTCAACAACGTTCACAGCATCTTCACCAAGAGTAGATTCCAACTCAAGAAACCACTTTCTTTGCTCATCCATAAGAAGCAACTTTTCATCCTTTCAAGTTTGATCTTGAGATTGTAGCAATTCAGTCACATCTTTGGGCTCTACTTCTAATTCTAATTCTCCTAATTCTGTTTCTACCACATCTACAATGACTTCCTCCACTGAAGACTTGAGCTCCTCAAAGTCATTCATGAGGGTTGGAATCAACTTCTTCCAAACTCCTGTTAATGTTGATATTTTGACCACCTCCCATGAATCACAGATGTCTTTAATGGCATCTAGAATAGTGAATACTTTCCAGAAAGTTTTTAATTTACTTTTCCCAGGTCAATCAGAGGAATTCCTATCTATGGCAGCTATAGCCTTACAAAATGTATTTCTTAAATAATGAGATTTGAAAGTCAAAATTACTCCTTGGTCCATGGGCTACAGAATGGGTGTTGTGTTAGCATGCATGAAAACAACATTAATCTCCTTTTATTAATACATTTTCATCATAGCTCTTGGGTTACTATGTGAATTGTCAATGAACAGTAATATTTTGAAAGGAATCTTTTGTCTGAGCAGTAGGTCTCAATAGTGGGCTTAAAATATTCAGTAAATAATACTGTACACAGATGTGTTGCCATCCTGACTTTGTCATTCCATTTATAGAGCAGAGGTGATTTAGCATAATTCTTAAGGGACCTAGGATTTTTGGAATGGTGAATTAACATTGGCTTCAACTTAAAGTTACCAGCTGCATTATCCCCTAATAAGAGAGTCAGCCTGTCTTTTGAAGCTTTGAAGCCAGGCATGGACTTCTCCTCTCTAGCTGTAGAAGTCCTAGGTGGCATCTTCTTCTAATAGAAGGCTGTTTCATCTACATTGAAAATACGTTGTTTAGTGTAGCCATTTTCATCAATTATCTTAGCTAGATCTTCTGGATAACTTGCTGCAGCTTCTTGATCAGCACTTGCTGCTTTGCCTTACATTTTTATGTTATAGAGACAGATTTTATCCTTAAATTCCATGATCCAACCTTTGCTACCTTCGAACTTTTCTTCTGCTGCTTCTTCACCTCTCTCAGCCTTCATAGAATTAAAGAGAGTTAGGGCCTTGCTCTGGATTAGGATTTTGCTTAGGGGAATGTTGTGGCTGCTTTGATTTCCTATCCAGACCATTCAAACTTTCTTCGTATCAGCAATAAGGCTGTTTTGCTTTCTTATCATTTGTGCATTCACTGGAGTAGCACTTGTTATTTCCTTCAAGAATATTTCCTTTGCATTTACAACTTGGCTAAATATTTGGTCCAAGAGTCTTAGCTTTCAGCCTATCCGAGCTTTCAACATGCCTTCCTCAGTAAGCTTAATCGTTTCTAGATTTTGATTTAAAGTGAGAGACATGTGACTCCTCCTTTCACTTAAACACTTAGAGTCCATGGTAGGATTATTAATTGTTAGTTTCAATATTACTGTGTTTCAGGGAATAGGGAGATCCAAGGAGAAAGAGCGAGATTGGGGAAATGCTGGTTAGTGGAGCAGTCAGAACACACACATCTTTTAGATGGGGCTGTCTTATATGGGTGCAGTTCATAGCACCTCCCAAAAATTACAATGGTGACATCAAAAACCACTAACCCTAGATCACCATACAGATATAATAATGAAAAGGTTTTAAAGATTACAAGAATTCCCGAAATGTGACACTGAGACACGAAGTGAGCTCATGCTGTTGGAAGAATGGCGCTGATGGACTTGCTTGATGCGGGGCCAATACAGACCTTCAAGTTGTAAACAATGCAGTAAAATAAAGCTTAATAAAATTATGTATGCTTGTACTAGATGTATGCTTATTAGTTTCAAAGATGAAATATATTCTGGAATATCACCAAAAATTCAAATAAGATATTTTCTATATTATATTTCTTTTTTGCTATAAATCAATTTCAGAAGCACTTCCTCAAAAATGACAGACTTGCTTTTTCAATTGCACTGTCTCCTTGTCTTTTTCCATATTAATCTATAGTTAAATGGAGGATGAACAGAGTTCTGTCAAGAATAACTCCAAAGCGCGGAATCAAGGTTAAGAACAGCAGACAAATATCAATTAAGATAGAGCAGCGGGTGAGGAGAGTGTTGGAGGAAGGCCGAGGCATTGTTAGTGAAATGTGGGGCATTTGCTCTTTGGGCTTCTGTTAAGGAGCAATCACTATGGAAGGAGACTGAAGCACCTCCTGCCACCCTCCTTCACTCCTGCCTTCCCCACATCATTTTCAAGTTTGTGCTATTCTCTGCTTTATGTGCTCATTTATGCTGTGAGTAACCTTGATCCTACTCAATGCTAAGGGAATTGCAGAGAATTTGGGTTTTTTTTCAGGAACCAATCACTGGTTGGACCAGTCTTCATTGTAGCTACCTAAAAAATTCCTCATTGACTGATCTATGAGCACCACTCATGGCCAGTTCTTACTGCTAATATAATTTTTAAAAATTTGTAAAATTTACATAATTTCAATTTTGGAAAGAGAAGAAGTTGCCTTTATATGCCTTGCTCATACTGCCATTGTACCTGGAAATACCTACATTCTGTATGATTTTATATCAGTCAGAAAATCTTGAACTTGATAAGAATTCTTCCTTTCACATCAAACTTTCATACCCGAGTTTTGCTGGTTTTGTGTCGAACTGGCATATTTGCTCCACCTCATGACAAGCTTTCTCTTCCAGTGTAGGGTTGGTAGTGATAGGCAATAAAGAAATAAAGAAGAATGCATCAGGTTATGATCAAAATGAAATGGTATAAGGTGACAGCAAATGGCTTTGGAGTTACGCACTTCTTACAGTCACTATTTAAGTTGGGTATTGTTGTCATTTTACATGTGAATAAACCAAAGCCTAGAGAATTTAAGAAACCAGTCCAGTGTTACTTGGGAAAGCTAAGATTTACACATGGGTCTCTTTGACTTTACAGCCCATTATATCTGTTAACTATTGTGCTATAGTATCTCTCAGATGTTTATAATGTGTTTTAATCTTACATTAAAAAAAAATAGACCCAGCCAACCTGGTCCCATTGTAGTAATCTATGTTCTAGGCCTGCATGAATTCCTTTTTCCTCATTCCTCTGCCTCATCAAAATTTACATGTGTGTTTCATTCCCACTAGATGACTACTAATAAACTGACTATATTAAGTTCTACCATGGCACTAACTTAGTGGCTTCATATATGTTCCTTGGCATTACTATACACTTGTGCATTTGATGGTATCCTTTAATGCCTTAACCTAAGGAGCAAAAATGTAATGGTTTAGCAAAGATGGTGTGTGTGTGTGTGTGTGTGTGTGTGTGCGCGCACGCGTGCGCATATCTGTCTGTGAATGTCAAGGTGGTGGTAAAGCTAAATATGAGGAAAAGCAGAAGAGTGAAGAAAAATAGTTTACCTGAAGGGATCTCTTTATGTGCTTCTTAAGAAATAATCATTTAAATAACCTCCTACTCCATCTGGTGGCAGAAATACTTAAAATGAGTTATGAAGAACAACTAAAGTGATTATAACATATTTGTGTGTCTTAAGAGATATAAAATGCTTAATGTTTACCCAACTAACTCCATTACCACATTCTCTTGAGGCACTTATATTTACTTATGTTTATTTGAATGATAAAACCAGTTACTTGTTAAATATGTTAAAAATAACTTCTTAAAATTAATGTTCGAAATGGCTTGCTATGGGAAAAATATTGTGAGAAATCAATCATTGATATTTTTTCCAAATTTCTAGAATCTTTTTTATTAAAATCCATCAAATATTATGTAAGCAAAGGACTTTGCACAATTATAAATTAATGCCTTCATTAACCATTTCTTCATGAATATTTAGCTAGGCTTACAAATCTTATTTTGATATTGGCTTGCCCATGAGAAGCTCACAATCTAATAAAGAAAGAAGTATAAGGAAAGGTATATCTATAAATACATGTATTACATTGTGTTGAGGTACTTGGCGAGGCAGTGGAGAATAGTTATTAAGGTAACGGACTCTGCAGTCCATCGCCTAGGTGCCTTTCCTGGCCTCTCACATGAAAGCTTTTAAACCTTGGGTAAGTTACCAACCTCTCTTTATGTCAGTTTACTCCTCTGTAAAGAAAGATAATAAATCTAATCTCATAGGGTAATGGTAAAGTTTAAAATGTGTGGGATGTTTCTAAACTTCTTGTTACAGTTAATTGCCTATAGAAAGTGCCCGATGTTAACCGTTAATAGGAATATGTATAGGATAGTCTGGGAAGATTTCAAGGAAGTGATAAATAAGAGTGTTAGAATGTTAAAAAATGAATTTCACTGGTCAGACTGATAAGGAGGTAAGAGAGACAGTCCAGGGAGGAAGACATATATGCAAAGATATTAGAGAGCACGTGTACATTCTGGAAAATTGAAATATTTCAGTATGAATACTGAAAAACCTGGCTAAGCATTTTGGACTTTATTCTGTAGGCAGCTGAGATAAATTGTTGAACTGGTTACAGATATTAGGTATATGCGTCTGGCAATATAGAAATAGGTTTGTAAGTCATTCATTCACTCATTCAGTGTTTTTTGATGGTGCACTAAGTTCCCAGGCATTGTTTACATGTAGTGAACAAAACAGGCATCATTTGTGATTGTATGGATGTAGTTCATAATCTTGTGAGGTAAAGGTAAGTGAGTAAATAAATTAATATAGATTGTACTAAGTGCTATGAGGGAAAGTAACAAAGTGAGAAAGGCTTTTGGGGTTGGAGAGATGATGGGGTTGGGGAGAATCTATTTAAATGGGGTCGTTTCTGAATACTTCTCTGAGGTCATGACATTTAATCTGCACCCTTACGATGAACAGGAGAGGGAGTGAGAAGTACAGGGGTAGGAAACAAGTTCCCCAGCAAGAGAGAACCACAGCTGCGAAGGCTCCAAAGTGTGAAGAAGCCTGGAGTGACTTGGAGGCCAGCGTGGACAGAGAGCAGAGTGGGGGGCTAAGAGAGGGGAGTGCGGAGGGGTAGTCAGGAGCCCCCAGCCAGAGGTCTACAGGCCGTGGTGAATTTTTATTTTATTAATATTCGAAGTTCAATCAGAAGCCACCAAAGGATTTAAAGTAGGGCAATCAATTATCCCATTTATTGGGATCTTGCTTATTGATGGTTCTGTTTATTGATTATTGAACCAATTTCTCTAGCTGCTCTGTGGAGACTAGATTGGTAAGGGACAAGTGTACAGTGGTGGGAAATGACAGGAAGTCTGTCGAGTTAGTCTAGGTAAGAGACAGGAGTGGTAGTGCGAATGGAGAAGGGTGACTAAACTTGAGAGACATTTGGAGATAGAACTCACAGGACATGCTGAGGAATTTGGTGTGAGAGGTGAGGAAAAAAAAAAATCAAAGTTGATTCCCTCAGGTCTGTAACTTGTGGAACTGGGTGAAGAGTGGTGCAATCTACTAAAATTAGAAAAATAGGAAACACTAGGAAGAGAATGGTTTGAAGGAGGGGGGAAGGAAAAACCAAGAGTTCCGTTTTGGAACTGGGATTAACAAATATCGGAAATTAAAATGCAGGATCCCCAATTAAATTTGAATTTCAGATAAACAACAACAAATGTTTTAGTGTAAGTATATGCCAAATATAACATGGGACATACTAATTCTAAAACATTGTTCGTTGTTTATCTAAAATTCAAGCTTACCCAAGCATTCCGTATTTTACGTGGCCATCGTAATGGTTAACCTTCCTATGAGAAATCAAAGTGGAAACGTCAAATGGACAGTGGAATAGTTAGTTGGAGCTAGAGCTATAAATTAGGAGTTGCAGGCATTAAAACATAGAAATTTAAGCTGTAAGAATGAATGAGATCATCCACAGAGGAAATGTAGAAAGAAGAACAAAAAAGGATAATGCCCAATATGAGCCCCTCAACATTCTGAAGTAGGAAGAGTGCAAGGATCCTTGAATAATTGAGGAGCGGCCAAAGAGAGTAGAGGGAAGCCAGATCATTGTCATATTCAAGAATCCAGGATAAGACAGTATTTAAAAAAGGAGAAACCAGCCAGCTGTCGGGGATACTACTGAGTGATAGAATAAAATGAGGGGCAAAAAGGATGTCGTGGATTTGGCAACACAAAAGTTATGGGCAGCCCTAGCAGTGCACTTTTATGTAACGCTGGAGGAAGTAGAGAAAGCACTTGTACCCCAAGCTTCCAGGAATCCTCTTTGGGCAGGAGCAGAGAAATAGCATGTTGGTTAGACAGTGATAGTTAAAAACATGAAAAATGCTGAGTTCTTCCAGGGGAACGTTAAAAAATAAGACATTTGAAACAATCATTGGAATAGAAAGAGAAGAGAAAGAGGCAAAGGAAATGGAGGAATGAGAGATATGAGACAGCCCTGCAGAGGAGTTTTACAGAGACAGATAAGGAGAGAGGAATTAAAACAGAGGGGGTTGTTAACAGTTGCAGATACAGAGCAGTCAAGAAGGGTGAGGCCTAACGTAGCTGTCCCCATGCTGCACTGTTTCAATTATTATAGTTTTACTGGGACAAAAGTGTTTGGTAGCTGGTAGCCTTACTCTTCAAAATCTCTTGGATATTTTTAATCTTTTCCTTATTACATTTAGGGAAAGCTTCTCAGTGTACAATCTTATTGGGATTTTGGTTGGGATTGCATTTAATAGTGCAAGAACAATTGCCTAGTCATATGGAAAAACACAATTCTAGATCACACCCTAATACCATTTGTGATAAATTCCAGATAGAAATGCATCTGTTAGACTTGATGATTATGAAGTTATAACAGTTTCTGAGAGGAGCAGAAGTGTGATTGCAGTGGGCTGAGGTGGACTAGAGATAGGAAAGTTGGGAATGTAAATAAACAGCATTCCTTCCAGAAGTTTGGCTCTAAGGTAAGCACAGAGAAGGCATGACAAATGGCAGTGGAGGAGCCTGAGGGTGGGGGTAGTTCTATCTTTAAAGATGGGAACTTATATGTAAATTGTTAGAAACAGGAGAGAAAAGTAGGTTGAAAATACAGGAGAAACATGGACTAGTTGATGGACCGGGACATCGTGAACAACAGAAGGGAATAGGCTGCTGAGTACAGATGGAGCTATTCGCTTTGGATGGGAGAACATCTGAGTCTTATCAGTGACTAGAGAAATGGTGAAGCTGATGAGGCAGATATCAGTAATTTGGGGTCGACACAACAAAGTTAAAGAAATTCTAGCTTGGGGCACACTGAAAGCATGGACTTAAAGGTATCCATGTAACAAAAACATTTGTATCCTGTTAATATTTTGAAATAAAAAAAAGAAATTCTAGCTTGAATTTTCTGGCTGGGATTTGGAATAAGGTTATTATATACTGAGTGTTCTTGGTGTGAACTAAAATAAAATCTTAAGCCCTCCAGCCGATTGAATGGACCCCCTTTTGGCCAAGGGGACCCCAGAAATATCCTAAAGCTGAGTTGCTGGCCACGAGAAGGGAGGTCAGATATGCTTCATCATGCCCCCTCCCTTCTTGGAGATATCCTTCGTAACTCATTAACAGACCTAAGACTACGCAAGACAAGGCTTAAACCACACCTGCAGGTCATCAATTTATTTAACAGATCACTGGAGTCTGAGTATATGGCAAGGTGGCTCATCTGTGATTAACAAGACTTCCTTATCTTAACTAAAAACATTCGAAGCCTTTAGACAAAGTTTCATTTCTTTACCCAATTACAAAGCAAAGAATCTTTAAAGCCACCTATAACCTGTATTCTCCTGCTTTGAGATGTCCTGCCTTTTCAGGCCAAACCAATGTACCCCTTCCATGTATTGATTTATGACTTCATGTGTAATTCCTGTCTCCCTAAAATGTGTTAAACCAAACTGTAACTCAACCACTGCGAGACTGCTTGCTCAGGCTTCTTGGACGTGGCTCTCCGGGCCATAATCACACATATTCAGCCCAGAATAAATCTCTTTAAATTATTTCACAGAGTTTGGGTTTTTGTTCTGTTGACATTGGTTAGAGTTGGGTAGAGACTTGAGAAGACAGCTGAAAGTTTGGTATTGCTACTGTGGAGGAAAGAAGTGGGAAATCCAAGTAAACATAAAAGGATTGCTGAGAGGCCAGACCAAGTTGAAAAGCACAGAGGTTTCTCTGAATTCTATTGAAAGGAAGAAAAGACAGGAAATTGAAAAGATAGGAAATATTAGCATAGATAGTTATGTTAATTGAATGGTTATCATCTAATAACTGCAAATATTTTGCAGTGGCAATTTGCTTCTTGTCCATTTCTTTTTTTCTTAAAGTGGATTTATGAAGTTTTCATTCTCCAAGTTTCTCAGTGCATTTATAGCATTAATATGTGTGACCATTAATTAATTTTAGAGAAATCCCCAGGAGGGAGAGAAATAACAGTAATTAACATCATCAGTTACAAATGGAAAAATTGACGCCCGAATACACTCCTGAGGTCACACTGCAAACCACTGCTTACTCATAATTAAATGAACATCCTCCAAATTCAATGAAAGGAGCACATTTTATAAGATTTCAGTGGGAATTTGATAGTTGTATGGCATCTTGAGCCATCCTGTCATAGGAGCTCAGAATATATTAGTAGTGACACCTCAGCCCATCCTAGAAAAAACTAAAGTCAGAAATCTATTTCTTGAGTTTTATTTCCAAATACAGCAGAGATCAGCAAATTATGGCCTCCTACCTGTTTTGAAAAAAAAAATCTAAAGAAGAAGACTATTTCATGACATGAAAATTATATGAAATTCAAATTTCAGTGTCTATAAATAAAGTTTTATTGGAATACAGTCACACTTATTTGTCTACATGTTGTCTCTGGCTGACTTCACGCTACAATGGCAGAATTAAATGGTTGTGATGGTGATGGTAAGACTTGGAAAACCTAAAATATCTACTCTTTGGCCTCTTAACAGAAAAAGTTTCCTTGGCTGGGTATAGTGGCTTATGCCTGTAATCCTAGCACTTTGGAAGGCTGAGGTTCAAGGATCACTTGAGCCCAGGAGTTTGAGACCAGCCTTGGCAACATAGGGAGACCAGACCCCATCTCTACAAAAAATTTTTAAAAATAGCCAGGCACTGTGGCATGCACCTGTAGTCTCAGTTACTTGGGACGCTGAGGCAGGATCATTTGAGCCCAGGAGTTGGAGGTTACTGTGAGCTATCATGCCCCTGCACTCCAGCCTGGCCAACAGAATAAGGTTCTGTCTCTAAAAAAAATTTTTTTAAATTAAAAAAAAATGTTTCTGTCTTTCAAAGTATAGCACATGCCTGGTCCAGTTTCTGTACCCTCTCTTCATCTCTCAGTACCTTGCTTGTTAGTGCTGTAAGTTTTCCGGTATTGTAGTGTGTGTCTCCTTTGCAATTTGGAGCCTCTTACTAATTTCCTGATTCAGTGTTTCTCAAATGAGAGGTCAGGAGCCATCCTTGAGGTGGTTTCAGAGCTCGTTTGTACCACTTGCTTCCCATCCTTGTATTTGTGTCTACTGTATTTTTTGTTCTTTGGCGTCCTCTCTTCACCCAGTTAAATCACAGGGCTCTACGGCTACAGGAGGGACAACCACAACAAGGAGTTATATGTTTTCTCTTTATATTAGAGATTTTTAGAGATGAGCTGTCATAAGACCAGGGTTCCGTCTTATCTTCCCCTTCTCTGTCCATAAAAATCATGCTCTCTTTCACACGCCTATAATTGTATTACCTGGATTCCTAAAGGCAAAAAGTGAACCTCTTCTTGATAGGTTTCTTGTCTGCAATATTTAAAAGTGACAGATTTCCCCAGAGTTTCACCTTAATATTGGATCCTCACTTTTCCTTCGCATTACCTCTTTGGTCTCTGTGCACCACTGATCAGAGAAAGGAAACGGACTGAAAACTGGCTGAGCGCAGGAGCCTGGGCTGCCGTCTTCAGACTGAGCCCAGCTCTGCTGACCCTGAGGGGTGGGCTTAGGCTGTTTTGAGAGAAGACACTCTTACTGATCATGATTAGAGCTGGGTTCCTTTATGATAGCCAGTAAGAGAGAAAACAAGGCCTCTCAACACCTTTATCACTTGGCTGCTGATCGATGTTTCCCAGAGCAAAGCATGGGTTCCTATTTTCTCTTTCACTTATCCATGATAGCAACCTACTAATGGGGCCTGGGAGATACATCTGACATGGAGATATTTGTTTCCTTTGGAAAAAGGCCAAGTCGACGTGAGAAAGTTTAAGTTCAAGAGAAGTAGAATTCTCACTGACCTTTTTTTATCATGCTTTGCAAAGTCTCTGAGACTAAAATTATCTTTGTAATGCTAATTAGCAAAGTGGCAATTTGTTATTTACAAAGGTCCTAGAAAAGTACAGGAGTTTTGAGAAATCACATGTCTTTAAATTTTGTTTACCCATTCACATGACGACCCAGTTGATCATTTCTCCATAAGATTTTCCTAAATCTGAGTACAATTTTATACTGCTGAGGGCTCTTAAAAGGTATATGTTATTTTCCATTTCAGAATATAATATTCAGATAGGATCATTTTTGACATTTCAGTAATGTAGTCAAATTTGAGCTCCAGGACCCAAATTTAAAATAGATTAGAGGTAAGACTCATAGTCTCATTTCTAAAATATTTGGCTTTATTTTCCTTATGAAAAATAAGAAGGATGAGGAAACAAGGTGAATAATAATAGCAGAGAAGCTTAAAACAAATAAAAGGGCTCATAACCCCTACTTGCCTATGGCAGTAGAAATTTAATGCATAATTATTAAGGTGATTGTTATCCATATTCACTGTCTACTTCCCTCTGTCTTTGAGTTTCAGAACTCTTTTTAACCGCAGAATTTACTTTTCCTGTTCAACTGTACCCCCTTAACTCAGCATATACAAATGCTGCGCTAAAGCCACAGTTCTGCTCTGCCCTGGCTGCCTGATTTTATTTTAAGGTGTCTCTATATCCTTGCTTCAGTTAGTGATTAGAATAATATGTGCTGCTATGCCAAGGTAACCAGTTTTCCTACCGCTGGCTCATGTGATTTGAAGTTCGCCCTTTCTGCTTTAGGATTTATCTTGTGATACTCACCCTCTGACTGCTAGGCTCTGGCTGGCCTACTTAGGCACTATTATTAGACACTCACTGCTGGCAGGTGACTACTATTTCCAATAAAGTCTCTCATATGCTTGGGTTGGGTAGGTGTCTCTTAAATCAGTTTCAGAATCCTCTCTGCAGCCTTTTAAAATTAGGATCAGCAGACCCCTTCTCAGATCTTATGAATAAAAGTTTCTTGGAATGGGGTCTCCAGGCATGTATAATTTTTAAAAATCATCGTAAGTGTTTGTGACATACCTCCAGGTTTGAAAATTATCTTTTATGTCTTTTTCTATGGCTAGAGGTAAAATCTAAGCGCAGTTCTCCTCTGGGGTGGCAGAAATGAGACTTTTCTGTATTAATCTTGTGTTTGTCATAATCACGTGGACACTAGAACTTTTAGATATCATAGTTAATCTATCTTTTTGGCTTTCCCTGGTCAGGGAGACATAAAACCAAGGGAAGATGTGCTCCTCGAGGGCAGTGAATTTCAGGGACAATGGAGCTTGAACAAAGAGTGAAGGGGCCACTGGAACTATTCAGGATTCACTCAGGGAAATTAAATTCCTGAGCTGTTTATCCCAGACCATGAAATAGCTAGAAGGAAATTTTATTTTAAAATGTCTATGAATGTAGAGAGGCCACGTATATGAAAGCCGATTCTGTAATCAAATATGGAGGAAAGCCGTTGATTAAACTACTCGGGGTGTTGGCAGCATGAAGTGTCTGAGAAAGAATAAAAGCTGCATGAACCAGAAAGGAGTTTTAGGTTTGTTTTTTTTTTTTTTTTTCCTCTTGACACAAATAAGCAAACTGAGGATGTGTGCCTGAAAGTAAATGAGCAGTTAGACACAGCAGCAAATGAACCAGCAATGCAGAAGGCAAACACCAGCGACCTACCAGTAAGATAAATATGGGAAATAAGCTGAAAGACATGACTCCATAGGACAGATGTAACCAAAACAGACAGCAGATGAGAATCGCATGTAAATAATAGAGGCAGCTGGAGTTCAATTGAATCCAGTACCCTCTCTTCTCCTATTATCTCTGCCTGGGCAATCTCAGACATTTCCTCTGCTCTCCAGACCCATAGTTTCACTGCCTAATTGACATCTCTGCCTGTATTATCAATACATCGGTGTGTTTAAACCAACTTCTGCATCTTCCCCTACCAGACCTAATTCACTTTCACTCTTTCCTGTCTCAGGCAGTGCCACCACCGTGCATCAGAGAGTCAGTTAGAACCACATCTTTGTCATCTCTGACACTTCTCTCTCCTTCTTTCTCCATAGCCAGTCTACCACAAAGTCCGGTCAATTCGACACTCTCAAATCGGTTCACTTTTCTCCAACCCTGCTGCCACCCTCCTAGTCCAAGATAACCATCATTTCTTCCCTTGATTGTCATGGTATCTCCCAGCATTCACGCACATCCTCCTTCAATATCTTCTTCACCCCACAGCCAGAGAGAGCTTTTCTAAATACAGTATTAATCATTTTATACTAGTCCCTTCCCTCCAGAACCCTTTGAAGAATTTTCGCTATTCTAGGATAGAGCCCAAAATCCTCAACCATACTTAGAAGTACCAGCAGTGATTGTCATCAGCTCTTTTTATGACTTCGACACTGACTTCTCTGCCCTTTTGTTTTGTACTCCAGCCATGCCCTCTTTCACTTGATGAGACATGCACCCCAGGGACTGAATATCTTCTGGCACCTCTGTTTGTATCGCTGTCACTCACTCTCTATTGTGGGGGTGAGAAGAAACTTCCCCTTTGCCCCAGAAGGTTTGCTGAAAGATCAGCTCCCAATAAGATGGATTTATTTCCTGTGCACATGGGGATATCAGAGAGTGATTACCCAATATCCCAGTGGGGTCCAGAATATACCCTCATTTTAGAGGGGAGGAGGAGATGAGGAATATAGGTATTCAGTCCCTAGTGCGCATGTCTCGCCAAGTGAAAAAGAGCATGGCTGGAGTACAAAACAAAGGGGCGGAGAAGTCAGTTTCATTGTTTAGGGACAATAAATGATTACTAAAGAGGGTGAATAGATACTTGGGAGAATGAATAGATGGGGGTGGGACAGATTGACTTTGGAAATTAAATTAACCTGAGAGACAAGTATTATATTTAAAATGATTTGGGCCAGGTCTGGTTGTTTTCTTGATCTTCCTACAACATATTGAGATAATAGGGAGGGGAAGGAAAGTCAATTGTTCTTTTTGATGGGTCTGGTTTTTTATAAAGACAGAGGGAGAGCCCCTTCCAAAGCCTGTTGATCTCTAAGGGCCTTTAATTCAAAATACTCTTTATACTATGGGGTCATATTTTGGGGTGAAATTTCCTGAGCTGATTCACTATCACCACCTCATCTAGTCAGTTCCTTTTTCTCCTTCAGATCTCAACTCATCCCTTCATTCTTAATAAAGCATCTCCTAAGCCCTTGGCCTTGGTCAGACTTCTTTTCTATATCCTATTGTGATTCTGAATAGGTTCCCTGTAGAGCAGAGTTTCTCAGTCTCTGCACTATTAACGTTCTGGACTAGATGATTCTTTGTTGAGGAGAGTGATTCTGTGCATTGCAAGTAGCATCCCTGGCCTGTACCCACTAGATGCAAATCGTGATAATTAAAAATATCTCCAAACATTGCCAGATACCCCTAGGGAGGGGAAAAATTTACTTTTGGTGGTTGAGAACCATAGATTCAGAGCAACTACCTCTACCTCGTTCTGTGATGCATGTTTTTCCACAAAATGCCTGAATACTCCATGAGACAGGAACTCTGTATGCACACGTGTGTGTGTGTGTGTGTGTGTGTGTGTGTGTGTGTGT